>JASPKZ010008025.1:0-306172 GCA_030220185.1 Diploptera punctata
TTTTTTGAAAATTCGAAATTTTGACACTTTTTGGGAAAACACCAAGACTTTAGCCTTGGAAAACTCAATTTTGAAATTTTGGATCTAGACCGGATTCTTTGCATTATAAATGCCGGACACACCCTCTACATAGTATTTTTTCAGATTTTGAAATCACGAAATTTTGACATTTTTGAGAAAACACTAAGAGTATAGCCTTGGAAAACTCAATTTTCATATTTTGAGTTTAGACCGAATTCTTTGCATTTTAAATCCCCGACACATCCTCTAGATAGTATTTTTGTAGTTTATGAAATTTCGAAAATTTTGACAATATTTGGGAAAACACCAATACTATAGCCTTGGAAATCTCAATTTTGAAATTCCCAATTATTTGCATTATAAATCACGGCCGCAACCCCAGATAGTATTTTTGCAGTTTTTGAAATTTCGAAAATTTTTACATTTCTTGGGAAAAAAACCAAGACTGTAGCCTTGGAAAACCCAAGTTTTGTATTTTTGGATTTAGACCCGATTTTTCGCATTATAAATCCAGGACACACGCTGTTGATAGTATTTTTTGCAGTTCTTGAAATTTCGAAAACGTTGACACTCTTTGGGGAAAAACTAACGCCTTGGAATCTCAATTTTGAAATATTGGATTTAGATGCGATATTTTGCCTTATAAATCCCGTACACCCTCCAGATATTATTTTTGCAGTTTATGAAATTCCGAAAATTTTGACATTTTTTGGAAAATACCAGGATTATAGCCTTGCAAAACTCAATTTTGAAATTTTTGATTTAGACGGGATTTTTTGCATTATAAATCCCGGACACACTATAGAGATAGTATTTTTTGCAGTTTTTGAAATTTCGACAATTGTTGGGAAATTACCAAGACTATAGCCTTTGAAAACTCGATTTTGAAATTTTGGATTTAAACCGGATTTTTCGCATTATAAATCCCGGGCGCAACCTCTAGATGGTATTTTTGCAGTTTTTGAAATTTCGAAAATGTTGACACTTTTTGGGAAAACACCAAGACTATTGCCTTGAAGAACTCTATTTTGAAATATTGGATTTCGACCGGATTTTTGCATTATAAATCCCGGAAACACGCTCTCGATAGTATATTTCCAGTTTTTGAAATTTCGAAAATTTTGACATTTTTTGGGAAAACACCAAGACTAATGCCTTGAAAATTCAATTTTGAAATTTTGGAATTAGAACGGATTTTTCGCATTATAAATCCCGGACACACCATGTAGATAATATTTTTGCATATTTCGAAATTTCGAAAATGTTGACACTTTTAGGGAAAACACATAGACTATAAACTTGGCAAACTCAATTTTGAATTTTTTTATTTCGACCGGATTTTTTGCATTATAATTCCTGGACACATCCTCTAGTTAGTACTTTCCAGTTTTTGAAATTTCGAAAAATTTGACATTTTTTGGGAAAACACCAGGAATATAGCCTTGGAAAACTCCATTTTGAAATGTTGGCTTTAGACCGGATTTTTTGCATTATAAATCCCGGACACACCCTGTAGATAGTATTTTTGCAGTTTTCGAAATTTAGAAAATTTTGACATTTTTTTGTAAAACCACCAAGACTGTAGTCTTGAAAAACACTATTTTGAAATTTTGGATTTAGACCGGATTTTTTGCATTACAAATCCCGGACACACCCTCTAGACACTATTATTGCAGCTTTTAAATTTCGAAAATTTTGACATTTTTTGGAAAACCACCAAGACCATAGCCTTGGAAAACACTATTTTGAAATTTTGGATTTCGACCGGATTTTTTGCATTATAAATCCCGGACACATCCTCTAGGTAGTATTTTTGCAGTTTTTGAAATTTCGAAAATTTTGACATTTTTTGGAAAACCACCAAGACTATAGCCTTGGAAAACAATTTTGAAATTTTCAATTTAGACCGGATTTTTTGCATTATAAATCCCGGACACATCCTCTAGATAGTATTTTTGCATTTTTTTGAAATTTCGAAAATTTTTGACATTTTTTGGAAAACCACCAAGACTATAGCCTTGGAAAACACTATTTTGAAATTTTGAATTTATACCGGGTTTTTTACATTATAAAAAACCCGGACACCCTCTAGATAATATTTTTGAATTTTGTTAAATTTCGAAAAGTTTTGACATTTTTTTGGGAAACCACCAAGACTATAGCCTTGGAAAACACAATTTTGAAATTTTGGATTTAGACCGGATTTTTTGCATTACAATCCCGGACACACCCTCTAGATAGTATTTTTGCATTTTTTGAAATTTCGAAAAGTTTTGACATTTCTTGGAAAACCACCAAGACTACAGCTTTGGAAAATTTTGAAATTTTGGATTTAGACCGGATTTTTTGCATAATAAATCCCGGACGTACCCTCTAGATACTATTTTTGCAGTTTTTGAAATTTAGAAAATTTTGACATTTTTTGGAAAACCACCAAGACTATAGCCTTGGAAGAACACTATTTTGAAATTTTGGATTTAGACCGGATTTTTTGCATTATAAATCCCGGACACAACCTCTAGATAGTATTTTTGCAGTTTTTGAAATTTCGAAAATTTTGACATTTTTTGGAAAACCACCAAGACTATAGCCTTGGAAAACACTATTTTGAAATTTTGGATTTAGACCGGATTTTTTGCATTATAAATCCCGGACACACCCTCTAGATAGTATTTTTGCAGTTTTTGAAATTTCGAAAATTTTGACATTTTTTGGAAAACCACCAAGACTATAGCCTTGGAAAACACTATTTTGAAATTTTGGATTTAGACCGGATTTTTTGCATTATAAATCCCGGACACACCCTCTAGATAGTATTTTTGCAGTTTTTGAAATTTCGAAAATTTTGACATTTTTTGGAAAACCACCAAGACTATATATAGCCTTGGAAAACACTATTTTGAAATTTTGGATTTAGACCGGATTTTTTGCATTATAAATCCCGGACACACCCTCTAGATAGTATTTTTGCAGTTTTTGAAATTTCGAAAATTTTGACATTTTTTGGAAAACCACCAAGACTATAGCCTTGGAAAACACTATTTTGAAATTTTGGATTTAGACCGGATTTCTTGATTTCCAAGGATTCTTTGCATTATAAATCCCGGACACACCCTCTAGATAGTATTTTTGCAGTTTTTGAAATTTCGAAAATTTTGACATTTTTTTGGAAAACCACCAAGACTATAGCCTTGGAAAACACTATTTTGAAATTTTGGATTTAGACCGGATTTTTTGCATTATAAATCCCGGACACACCCTCTAGATAGTATTTTTGCAGTTTTTGAAATTTCGAAAATTTTGACATTTTTTGGAAAAAACCACCAAGACTATAGCCTTGGAAAACACTATTTTGAAATTTTGGATTTAGACCGGATTTTTTGCATTATAAATCCCGGACACACCCTCTAGATAGTATTTTTGCAGTTTTTGAAATTTCGAAAATTTTGACATTTTTTGGAAAACCACCAAGACTATAGCCTTTGAAAACACTATTTTGAAATGTTGGATTTAGACCGGATTTTTTGCATTATAAATCCCGGACACACCCTCTAGATAGTATTTTTGCAGTTTTTGAAATTTCGAAAATTTTGACATTTTTTGGAAAACCACCAAGACTATAGCCTTGGAAAACACTATTTTGAAATTTTGGATTTAGACCGGATTTTTTGCATTATAAATCCCGGACACACCCTCTAGATAGTATTTTTGCAGTTTTTGAAATTTCGAAAATTTTGACATTTTTTGGAAAACCACCAAGACTATAGCCTTGGTAAACACTATTTTGAAATTTTGGATTTAGACCGGATTTTTTGCATTATAAATCCCGGACACACCCTCTAGATAGTATTTTTGCAGTTTTTGAAATTTCGAAAATTTTGACATTTTTTGGAAAACCACCAAGACTATAGCCTTGGAAAACACTAGTTTTGAAATTTTGGATTTAGACCGGATTTTTTGCATTATAAATCCCGGACACACCCTCTAGATAGTATTTTTGCAGTTTTTGAAATTTCGAAAATTTTGACATTTTTTGGAAAACCACCAAGACTATAGCCTTGGAAAACACTATTTTGAAATTTTGGATTTAGACCGGATTTTTTGCATTATAAATCCCGGACACACTCTAGATAGTATTTTTGCAGTTTTTGAAATTTCGAAAATTTTGACATTTTTTGGAAAACCACCAAGACTATAGCCTTGCAAAACACTATTTTGAAATTTTGGATTTAGACCGGATTTTTTGCATTATAAATCCCGGACACACCCTCTAGATAGTATTTTTGCAGTTTTTGAAATTTCGAAAATTTTGACATTTTTTGGAAAACCACCAAGACTATAGCCTTGGAAAACACTATTTTGAAATTTTGGATTTAGACCGGATTTTTTGCATTATAAATCCCGGACACACCCTCTAGATAGTATTTATTGCAGTTTTTGAAATTTCGAAAATTTTGACATTTTTTGAGAAAACCACCAAGACTATAGCCTTGGAAAACACTATTTTGAAATTTTGGATTTAGACCGGATTTTTTGCATTATAAATCCCGGACACACCCTCTAGATAGTATTTTTGCAGTTTTTGAAATTTCGAAAATTTTGACATTTTTTGGAAAACCACCAAGACTATAGCCTTGGAAAACACTATTTTGAAATTTTGGATTTAGACCGGATTTTTTGCATTATAAATCCCGGACACACTATCTAGATAGTATTTTTTGCAGTTTTTGAAATTTCGAAAATTTTGACATTTTTTGGAAAACCACCAAGACTATAGCCCTTGGAAAACACTATTTTGAAATTTTGGATTTAGACCGGATTTTTTGCATTATAAATCCCGGACACAACCTCTAGATAGTATTTTTGCAGTTTTTGAAATTTCGAAAATTTTGACACTTTTTGGAAAACCACCAAGACTATAGCCTTGGAAAACACTATTTTGAAATTTTGGATTTAGACCGGATTTTTTGCATTATAAATCCCGGACACACCCTCTAGATAGTATTTTTGCAGTTTTTGAAATTTCGAAAATTTTGACATTTTTTGGAAAACCACCAAGACTATAGCCTTGGAAAACACTATTTTGAAATTTTGGATTTAGACCGGATTTTTCGCATTATAAAATCCCGGACACACCCTCTAGATAGTATTTTTGCAGTTTTTGAAATTTCGAAAATTTTGACATTTTTTGGAAAACCACCAAGACTATAGCCTTGGAAAACACTATTTTGAAATTTTGGATTTAGACCGGATTTTTTGCATTATAAATCCCGGACACACCCTCTAGATAGTATTTTTGCAGTTTTTGAAATTTCGAAAATTTTGACATTTTTTGGAAAACACACAAGACTATAGCCTTGGAAAACACTATTTTGAAATTTTGGATTTAGACCGGATTTTTTGCATTATAAATCCCGGACACACCCTCTAGATAGTATTTTTGCAGTTTTTGAAATTTCGAAAATTTTGACATTTTTTGGAAAACCACCAAGACTATATATAGCCTTGGAAAACACTATTTTGAAATTTTGGATTTAGACCGGATTTTTTGCATTATAAATCCCGGACACACCATCTAGATAGTATTTTTGCAGTTTTTGAAATTTCGAAAATTTTGACATTTTTTGGAAAACCACCAAGACTATAGCCTTGGAAAACACTATTTTGAAATTTTGGATTTAGACCGGATTTCTTGATTTCCAAGGATTCTTTGCATTATAAATCCCGGACACACCCTCTAGATAGTATTTTTGCAGTTTTTGAAATTTCGAAAATTTTGACATTTTTTGGAAAACCACCAAGACTATAGCCTTGGAAAACACTATTTTGAAATTTTGGATTTAGACCGGATTTTTTGCATTATAAATCCCGGACACACCCTCTAGATAGTATTTTTGCAGTTTTTGAAATTTCGAAAATTTTGACATTTTTTTGCGAAAACACACAGACTATAGCCTTGGAAAACACTATTTTGAAATTTTGGATTTAGACCGGATTTTTTGCATTATAAATCCCGGACACACCCTCTAGATAGTATTTTTGCAGTTTTTGAAATTTCGAAAATTTTGACATTTTTTGGAAAACCACCAAGACTATAGCCTTGGAAAACACTATTTTGAAATTTTGGATTTAGACCGGATTTTTTGCATTATAAATCCCGGACACACCCTCTAGATAGTATTTTTGCAGTTTTTGAAATTTCGAAAATTTTGACATTTTTTGGAAAACCACCAAGACTATAGCCTTGGAAAACACTATTTTGAAATTTGGGATTTAGACCGGATTTTTTGCATTATAAATCCCGGACACACCCTCTAGATAGTATTTTTGCAGTTTTTGAAATTTCGAAAATTTTGACATTTTTTGGAAAACCACCAAGACTATAGCCTTGGAAAACACTATTTTGAAATTTTGGATTTAGACCGGATTTTTTGCATTTAAAATCCCGGACACACCCTCTAGATAGTATTTTTGCAGTTTTTGAAATTTCGAAAATTTTGACATTTTTTGGAAAACCACCAAGACTATAGCCTTGGAAAACACTATTTTGAAATTTTGGATTTAGACCGGATTTTTTGCATTATAAATCCCCGACACATCCTCTAGATAGTATTTTTGTAGTTTATGAAATTTAGAAAATTTTGACATTATTGGGAAACACCAATACCATAGCCTTGGAAATCTCAATTTTGAAATTTTGAATTTAGACCGAATTATTTGCATTATAAATCACGGCCGCAACCCCAGATAGTATTTTTGCAGTTTTTGAAATTTCGAAAATTTTTACATTTCTTTGGGAAAACACCAAGACTATAGCCTTGGAAAACCCAAGTTTTGTATTTTTGGATTTAGACCCGAATTTTCGCATTATAAATCCAGGACACACGCTGTAGATAGTATTTTTTGCAGTTTTTGAAATTTCGAAAATGTTGACACTCTTTGGGGAAAAACTAACGCCTTGGAATCTCAATTTTGAAATATTGGATTTAGATGCGATATTTTGCCTTATAAATCCCGTACACCCTTCAGATAGTATTTTTGCAGTTTATGAAATTCCGAAAATTTTGACATTTTTTGGAAAATACCAGGATTATAGCCTTGCAAAACTCAATTTTGAAATTTTTGATTTAGACGGGATTTTTTGCATTATAAATCCCGGACACACCCTCAAGACAGTATTTTTGCAGTTTTTGAAAATTCGAAAATTTTGACATTTTTCGGGAAAACGCTAAGACTATAGCCTCGGAAAACTCAATTTTGAAATTTTGGATTTAGACCGGATTTTTCGCATTATAAATTCCGGACGCACCCTCTAGATAGTATTTATTACAGATTTTTAAATTTCGAAATTGTTGACACATTTTGAGAAAAGACCAAGAAAACTTGGAAAACTCAGTTGTGAAATGTTGGATTTAGACCGGATTCTTTGCATTATAAATGCGGGACACACCCATTAGATAGCATTTTTGCAGTTTTTGAAATTTCGAAAATTTTACTTTTTTTGGAAAATATCAAGACTCTAGCCATACAAAACTCAATTTTGAAATGATGGATTTAGACGGCTTTTTTGCATTATAAATCCCGGACACACTATAGAGATAGTATTTTTTGCAGTTTTTGAAATTTCGACAATTGTTGGGAAATTACCAAGACTATAGCCTTGGAAAACTCGATTTTGAAATTTTGGATTTAAACCGGATTTTTCGCATTATAAATCCCGGGCGCACCCTCTAGATGGTATTTTTGCAGTTTTTGAAATTTTATTTGGTTGTCCTATATTCGAAAGACAACGATTCTGGTTAAACTTGCTTTTAAATGATGATGAGTCTTCTGCCTCAATGTGTGAATAGATTTTGAAGAACCAAAATTATTACAAACATTTTATGAAATTCATAACAAACATTCATAACAATATGTAGTAGTATTTTCTAAGAAGATTTATGTAATTCATAAGTCTCATTCAAAACCATAAAATAATATTTCTCTTTTTACAATGTATTGTGCAGCATTGTTATAATAGCTACAACCCTAACATGCCCTTGTGGCGAAATAGGGTTTCAAAATATTTAGAGATTCTATAAATAGATAAATATAGATACCGGCCACATCCTCTAGATTGTTATTTTGCAGTTTTTGAAATTTTGAAAATTTGACGTTTTTTGGAAAGAAAATCCAAGACTATAGCCTTGAAAATTCCATTTTGAATTTAGACCGGATGTTTTCATTAGAAATCCTTGACAAACCCTCCACATTGTATTTTTTCAGTTTTTGAAATTTAGAATATTTTGACTTCTTTAAAAAACGCCAAGACTATAGCCTTGGAAAACTCAATTTTGAAATTTTGGATTTATACCGTACTTCTTGCATTATAAATCCCGGACACACCCTCCAGATTGTTATTTTGCAGTTTTTGAAATTTTGAAAATGTTGACTTTTTTTGTAAAAACTCTTAACATTATAGTGTTGGAAAATTAAATTTTTTGAATCTAGACTGGATTTTCTGCATTACAAATCCGGAACACAAATTTAGATTGTTACTTTGCAGTTACAAGAGGGAGACTAGCCAAGAAGATGAATGGACAATGAATGCACATCCAATACGTCTTACTCCGATGAGTGATGTTGGAAATAAACGGGATAAAAATCCTGCAAATTAAGTTTAAGAAGAAGAAGAAGAGAAGAAGACTTTGCAGTTTTTGAAATTTCGAAAATGTTGACTTTTTTGGAAAAACACCAATACTATAGCCTTGCAAAATTCAATTTTGAAATTTTAAATTTAGAAGGATTTTTTAATTAGAAATCTAGATTGTATTTTTACAGTTTTTCAAATTTCTAAAATTTTAACTTTTTTTTGGAAAAACACCAAGACTATAGCCTATAGGAAACCTCAATTTTGTTATTTCGGGTTCGGACAGGATTTTGTGCATTATAATTCTGGTACGTGTCGTCTAGATTGTTATTTTGCAGTTTTTGAAATTTCGAAAATTTTGGCATTTCTTGGGAACACACCCGGGACTATAGCCATTGCAAAACTCAATTTTGAAATTTTGGATTTAAAGCTGATTTTTTCCTTAGAAATCCCGTACACACACTCTAGATTGATTTTTTGTAATTTTAAAATTTTTTGACATTTCTTGGGAAAACACCCAGACTATAGCCTTGTAAAAATCAACTCTGATTTTTTTATTTAGACCGAATATTTTTCCTTAGATATCCCGGATACATCCTCTAGATGATTTTTTGCAGTTTTCAAAATTATGAAATTTGTGACTTTTTTTAAAACGCCATGACTATAGCCTGGGAAAATTCAATTTTGATATTTTGGATTTAGACCCGATTTTTTGCATTAGTAATCTTGGACACAGCTTCTAGATTCTTAATTTGCAGTTTTTGAAATTTCGAAAATGTTCACATTTTTTAGAAAAACACTAAGAATATACCATTGGAAAATCAATTTGAAAATTTAGGAAATATCCCGGATTTTTTAAATTAGAAATCCCGGAAACACCCTCTAGGTAGTATTTTTGCAGTTTTTGAAATTGCGAAAATATTCACGTTTTTGAAAAAAAAAACACCAAGACTATAGCCCTGGAAAACTCAATTTTAAAATTTGGGAATGAGACCAGATTTTTTGCATTATAAATCCCGGTCACATATTCTAGACTGATATTTTTCAGTTTTTGAAATTTCGAAGATTTTGATATTTGTTGGAAAAACACCAAGGAAAATTCAATTTTGAATTTTCGATGTAGACCGGATTTTTTTTTGCATTATAAATTCTTGAAAAACCCTCTACATTTTATTCTTGCAGATTTTCAAATTTCGAAAATGTTGACATTTTTTGGAAATACACAAAGACAATAGCCTAGGAAATATCAATTTTGAAATTCTGGATTTAGACCGGCCTTTCTTGCGTTATAAATTCCGTACGCATTCTCTAGATTGTATTTTTGCAGTTTTTGAAATTTCGTAAAAAAATTGACTTTTTTTTGGAAAAACACCAAGAGTATAGCCTTGGAAAATTCAATTATGAAATTTTAGATTTAGAAGGATTTTTTAAAATAGAAATCCCGGACGCACGATCTAGATTGTATTTTTAGAGTTTTTGAAATTTCTAAAATTTTGACATTGTTTTTGGAGAAACACCAAGACTATAGCCCAGAAAAACTCAATTTTGTTATTTTGGATTCAGACAGGACTTTTTGCATTATAATTCCCGGACACGTCCCCTCTAAATTGTTATTTTGCAGTTTTTGAAATCTCCCCCCCCCAAAAAAAAAGAATTGACATTTTCTGGAAAACCACCAAGACTGTAGCATTGGAAAATTCAATTTTGAATTTTTGACAAACCCTCTACGTTGTATTCTTGCAGTTTTTGAAATTTCGAAAATTTTGACATTTTTTGGAAAGACACCAAGACTATAGTGTTGGTAAATTCAATTTTGGATTGAGGCCGGATTTTTTGCATTAGAAATCCCGGACACCCTCTTGATTGTGTTTTTGAATTTTTTTGAAATTTCGAAACTTTTGACGTATTTTTGAAAAACAGCGATGCTATTGCCTTGGAAAGTTCAATTTTGAATTTAGAGTGGATTTTTGCATTAGAAATACATGCTCTAGATTAATAATTTGCAGTTTTTGAAATTTCGAAAATTTTGACATTTTTTGGGAAAACACCGTGAAAGCCTAGGAAAATTTTATTTTGAAATTTTGGATTTACACGGGATTTTTTTTGCATTAGAAATCCCGGACACACTCTTTAGATTGTATTTTTGCAGTTTTCTAAGTTTTGAAAAATTTAATTTTTTTTGGAAAAACACGACTATAGCAATGGAAAATTCAATTTTGATATTTAGGATTTAGACCCGATTTTTTGCATTAGAAATTCCGGATACACCCTGTAGATGGTATTTTTGCAGTTTTTGAAATTTCGAAAATTTGACATTTTTTGGAAAAACACCAAACGTAATTTTGAAATTATATCGGATTTTTTGCATTATAAATCCCGGGTCACATCCTCTAGATTGTTATTTTGCAGCTTTTGAATTTCGAAAATTTTGACATTTTTTTGGGAACACACCCGGACTATAGTCTTTGCAAAACTCAATTTTGAAATTTTGGATTTAAGGCTGATTTTTTTTCCCTTGGAAATCCCGGACACATCCTCTAGATTGATTTTTTGTAATTTTCAAAATTTCGAACTTTTTTTCATTATTTGGGAAAACACCCAGACTATAACCTTGTAAAAATCAATTCTGAAATTTTTTATTTAGACCGAATTTTTTCCTTAGATATCCCGGACACACCCTCTAGATTGATTTTTTACAGTTTTCAAAATTTCGAAATTTGTGACTTTTTTTTTTTGAAAAACACCATGACTATAGCCTTAGAAATGTCAATTCTAAAATTTTGGTAACCTGATTTTTGCATTATAAATCACCGACACACTGTCTAGATTGATTTTTTGGCACTATTGAAAAATTCGAAAAAATTGTCATTTTTGGGAAAACTCATTTCTGAAATTTAGGATTTAAACCGGATTGTTTATGTTATAAATCCCGGACATACCTCTAAGATTGATTTTTTGCATATTTCAAAATTGCATCATACTCTAATTATCACACACGTCAGATATTAACATAATGCACAAGCACTGCCTCTTCCAAAATTTTTGGATAACACCAAGATTATAGTTTGGAAAACTCAATTCTGAAATTTTGGATTTAGACTGGATTTTTTAAATTAGTAATCCCGGACACACCTCTGGATTGTTATTTTGCAGTTTTCAAAATTTCGAAAATTTTGACTTTTTGGGAAAACACCAAGATTATAGCCTTGCAAAACTCAAATCTGAAATTATGGATTTATACCGGATTTTTTCATTATAAATCCTGTACACACGCCCTATATTGATTTTTGTATAATTTTCAAATTTTTAAAGAATTTTGACAGTTGTTGGGAGAAAACCAATACTATAGCCGTGCAAACTACATTCTGAAATTATGGATTTTGACCAAATTCTTTGCATTAGAAATCCCACACAACTTCTAGATTGATATTTCGCAGTTTTCATAATTTGGAAAATTTTGACATTTTTTGTAAAAAAGTAAGACTATAGCCTTGTAAAACTTGATTTTGAAATTTTAGATTTAGACCGGAACTTTTGCTTTATAAATCCTGGACACAGATTCTACACTGATTTTTTGCAGTGTTCGAAATTTTGAAAAAGTTGTCTTTTTTGTGAAAACGCCAAGTCTATAGCCTTGGAAAATTCATTTCTGAAATTTTGGATTTATTGTTATGAAGTCCTCTCCATTCACATGTTTGTTCATCTCTCTTTCATCCAACAATTTTCCTAACAATTTTATTCTAAAATACACGTATCTCCTTTCCTCTCTTAAAGTAAGAGTCCATGTGTCGGACCCATATAATATAACTGGTAAAATAATAGTTTTATACATTTTCAGTTTAATCTGTGGAAAAATAAGGCAATTAAATTAACTTGGTCTAGTTGCTCCTGACAAGGGAGAGGCTATGGCTCAACAAAGGGCTACGCCATTAAAGATATTACCAAAAGGGTAATTTTTTGGAGTTATTTATAAATTTATTCAGACTGGATAGTTTAAGATATCTTCTTCTTCTTATTATTATTATTATTATTACTATTACTACTACTACTACTACTACTACTACTACTACTACTACTACTACTACTCTTAGCCCATACATGTGTTAGGTCAAATGACTTATTTACGATCTCATAAAGGATAATTTTTCTTCCAACGCTTTTTTTGGACGTCCCAGATATCTGTTCATGTGGAGTTGGTAGCAAAACATAGATTTTAGATCCTAGAGGATCTCATTCACCATAAGTGGCACATCCAGTTGATTTAATAATCATCCTGCATAAAATGTAGCACTGTTTCCAGACCAAGTTCTTTCATGATTCTCTCATTACGTTCATGGTCTCATGTTATGTATCCTAAAATAGGTCTCATAAATCTCATTTCATTAGCTGTCATTCTTATTTCCTCCATTCGTCTCAATTACATTAACACAAAAATGCTCTTGCCAAGGTCTTGTATAGACGCATTCTTGTGCTTTTCTGTGCAAGGGAAGATTTCATTACTTTCTTGATTATTCCCACGGGTTTAGAGTATTTTACAATTTTTCTTCCTATGGGCGTCCCAACTCCTTTCAAAAAACGTTAAACTGAAAATATATAAACTATTATTGTACCGGTTATATTATATCGATGCGAAACATTGACTCTTACTTTAAGGGATGAAAGGAGATTACGAATATTTGAGAATAAATTTCTTAGGAAAACGTTTGGACCAATGAGAGATGAACAGACAGGTGAATGGAGAAGACTACATAACAGTGATCTACATGGTCTTTATAGGAAGCCAGATATAATGAGAACAGTTAAGTCTCGTAAACTGCGATGGGCAGGACATGTGGCACAAATGGGGAATAAAAGACGAGCATGGAAGGTTCTTGTAGGAAAATCAGAGGGAAAACACCCAGTTGGTAGACCAAGAATTAGATGGGAGAATAACATTAACCATGATTTGAGGGAAGTAGATTAAACAGGGAATGAATGGAAAACTTTGGCTCAGGATAGGCATATATGGAGAGTTTATTTCCAACGGGTTCGATAGTGCTAGTGAGTTAGAGTTGATTATCCATATAATTAATGTTAACGATATCTAAAAAGTAAATTTATGTTTTTAAAACGAAATCTTTAATTGACACAAAAATCAATAATAATTTCAGGTAAATAATAAGAATAAAAGATACAGTATATATATATATTTTTTCTTTTCCCCACTCCCTTCTGTCGACACCCCTTAAACAAAATATGCAGAACAAAAATGAAAATAAATATTTTATTTATTAGAAATGCTTGATTATCTAAGTCACATGAAATTCAAAAATTGATATTTTCTATTTGACTTGCACTATGGGTGTTTATTCTCAGAGAGGGTAGTGCTCTGTAACCAACCGCACGTGGTACAGTAAGCAAGGAGGAGCTCTTTATGAACCATTCATCACGGATATCATTTATCTGGCTGTTACAAATCAACTATTCAATGTCCTGCCTTGAGTATATAGAAGGGGGACGTGTATATCCACATTTAAAACTCATATCCCCAGCTGGCCAACAGCTGGAAGCAGTATGCAATTGCGATTCAACCACGATAAAATCACTAGTTGATTATTATGTCACTAGAGGCAAATGTACAAGTCACATAGGTTTGTCTCTTTTTACCTCCATGACGAAAGAAATATCGATTTCTTCATTTCCACTAATTTCACTAGTCAACATGATTTTTGTTTCATGAGTGGGCCTACCAATAGTTGTACTTAATGCAGTTTTTTTATCGTATTTTCAAATATGTATTCGGAATTTCTCCATCACCCACAGCTTTTTATTTCAATTTCAATTAATGGATTTAATAAATGTTTTTTCGTCCATTTGTTCATTGAAAATAAAACCAAATGAGCTAACTCAACTGGTTTTCAGCTATGGAAAAGATATATCAAGGCAAATGGTATCCTAATATGATGGCTGATTATTGTTGGGCCTTCAAGAGGCGAAATATAGCAGAAAATAGTCATTTCTTACTTTCTAGGAGAGTCCGAATGTTCGAATATTGTGTAGTTACGAATGTAGAAGATATTAAAGTGTTTGAAATTAAAAAAAAAGTACCTGTCTCTCGGAAACCTTGCGTGATGGAAAAAAAACCGATATCATATTTGAATTCAGGAGAAAAAATATTATCAGAATCACATATTTTTCTTTCTGAGATAAAAAAAAGTTTATTTTTTTGTTGCTCAGTGTTTTCATAGTTTTTTTTATTATATAAAACTTTCCTCATTAGAGGATTGCCACAAAGACAAAGTGATACAGAAAAATAATTTTCGAATTGATGAAATACATTAAAACATTGCAATTTCTAATTGAAGTATATATTATTCTATAAAGTAGAAATTTTGTAAAGATGGTTTTTTAAAATTGAAATTGATCCTCTAATGAAGCGATGTAAAACACGAGCTCCGTGAGGCGGTGCGCTCCGATATGCTCCAGGAGCGCTCCACTGGACAGGTAACGCTACCTGGTGACTTGGTTCAGTTTGACTAGTCAAACGCAGTGACGAACATGGCTACGTCCAGCATGGGGGACTTGCAAGAATCAAGCCTTCATATTTGTTTAGCACAGAATACCTCTTCCAATTTTGAAACAGTTAAATCAGCTAATTCGATGAAGAAACAAGACAGAAACATAAAAATAGCCTTTAAAACTAATAACAAACTCGACAAGATCGTATCAAACAAAATTGAAGTAACAAATAAACTAAAGTACAACAATTACAAGTTTTACATCGGTAGAACAACAATCATTTTTAACACAAGATACACTGAACATTTTCAAAAATCTATTAATAAAGAAAAAAAAAAGAAGTTTTGCCAAACATATACTAGAAACGAGTCATCAGTTCGACAAAATCGATAATACTATGTCAATATTACACAGAGAGAATAACAACAACGAGATTAACATCCTAGAAGACATAGAAATTTTAAAAGAAGCTGAGAATACAGACTTGCTCAACAAGAACACACCCGCAGACCTGAACCTGTTGTACAACTTATACAACAACATTACTACCAGTTAAAATGCAGAGGATGAAACATGACTTAGAAAGGCCTTCATATTTTTAAAAGTTGACGAAGTTTTCAAACAGAACTGTATTTTAGTTGAGGATGACTGGTTTATCAGGTATTAATTTTATATTTATAATATTAAATTAGTAAAATAAAATTCAAGTGTCAAGTAAGAATGCCCGGGAAGTAGCACCCTGAAAAGAGGGTGATTTATTTTCCTACATTAGGAGCAATAAATGTATCCAATTATATTTTTCCTGTACCAAGAAATATTAAATCAAGTCTGTTAAAACAGTTTAGAAATACATACAATGTACAGCCTTTGAAATAATTGATGGCGCACACATAATTTTCAAGTCTCAGAACGAAGCCACTGAGTATGATCAGAGATCAGCTATTTAGTTCACAAGTATACAATTATTTGAGAAACTAAAATCCGTTCTATTTCGTTGGGTATCGTGCAATGAAAAATAATTTCACGTAAATAAGTAGTGCGGTAAATACTGAAAATAAAACAAAGCAAAACAAATGAAACACAAAAAAGAGAATTAATTGAAATAAGGAGAGAGAGAGAGAGAAAGAGAGAGAGAAAGAGAGAGAGAAAGAGAGAGAAAGAGAAGAGAGAGAGAGAGAAAGAGAGAGAGAGAGAAAGAGTGAGAGAGAGAAAGAGAGAGATAGAAACCGAGAGAGAGATACAGAGAGAGAGAGAGAGACAGTAAGAAAGACGACCACTCTCCCGACGCTCCTCTCCCGCTCGCTCTCTCCCTCATCTCGCTCCTTCCCTCTCCGCTCCCTCCTCTCTCCCTCTCTCTCCCCTCGCGCTCACTCCCTCTCTCTCGCCCTCTCTCTCCCTCTCCTCCCCCTCTCGCTCCCCCTCTCTCTCCCCCTCTCGCTCACCCTCGCCTCGCACTCCTCCCACCTCTCTCTCCTCTCTCTCTCCCTCTCTCTCTCCCTCTCTCTCTCCCTCTCTCTCTCCCTCTCTCTCCCCCATCTCTCTCTCCTCTCTCTCACCCTCTCTTCTCCCTCTCTCTCTCTCCCCTCCCTCGCTCTCTCTCCCTCTCTCTCTCCCTCTCGCTCTCTCCCTCTCTTCCCTCTTCTCTCCCTCTCTCTCTCTCCCTCTCTCTCTCCTCTCGCTCCCTCTCTCGTCTCCCTCTCTCGCCCTCTCTCTCTCCCGCTCATCTCTCTCCCCTCTCTCTCGCCCTCTCTCGCGTCCCGCCTCTCCCTCCCTCTCGCTCTCTCTCTCTCCTCCCCTCTCTCGATGCTCTCTCTCTATCTCACTCACTCGCTCTCTCAGAGAAAAGCAAAAAGCATAACAGAGGAGGTCGAACACGCGACCTTATACACGGGAAACAGGAGCTTCCTCCACTAGACCACAACCATCACTGCTAGGAATTGCCTGTATGAAGCGATGCAATACTCCATGACTTACTTGGATAATGAAATTAGATATTATCTTCACTTAATTTAGATTAATGAAACGCGTTTTGTGTTAGAAGTGGAAATAAATAATTTTGTCATGCCTTGTGTTTTGTAAACAAAGTAATGAGACGTTATAATTAGAGCTCGGACTTCATTGCCGTTTCGCTTTCAAACAGTTGACTACACAGGTAGTTAGTCCTGTCCCGTGCGCAGTGCCACAGTCAGAGGCGTCTTCTCTGTGCTGCTACAAGTATAGTATGTAGTCAAATCATAATACCGATCACTACGATCTGATGAATGATTACAACATGCCGAAAACAAACGCACAGAATATGAATTCACTTGTACGTGAGTACGGCCATGAGTATTTTTGACTAAAAGAAGATAAAATATTTTGTAAATTGTGTAATGTAGAGTTGAAGGGGGGAAGAAGAATTTTTATCAAGAGCCATTGCAAATCTAAAACACACATTGGGAATGTAAAACATAAACTTGACGATGAAATACAGTCATCTGCATAAGGAGTTTCAGACACTTGTAATCAGCGTGAATTTTACAAGAATTTATGCAAAACGATGGATTCCGCGAATATTCCTTTCAATAAAGTGCAAAATCAAGCTTATAATTTTTTGAGAAATATACGGGAAGAAAAATTCCTTGTGAAACAACTTTACGCAGGTATTATTTATATCCTTGTTATCGTTCTGAAATACATTAGAAATACTGTGGCAGATCATAAAATATGGGTGTCAATCGATGAAACCCATGATGCGTCCGGAAAGTCTGTAGGAAATGTGATAGTGGGGATATTATCACCTGAAAACCCGGGAATAAATTTTTAACTACCGAGGTCTTAAATAAAGTCAACCATTCTGAAATCGACAACCTTTTTTGAAAATGCTATGTCCCTTCTATGACCCAATGAAATAAAAAAGAGACAATTTTTTCTATTTGTAACAGACGCAACCTCTTACATGTTGAAAGCAGCTTCCAGAATTAAAGAACGATATCCGAAAATGATACATCTAACTTGATTGGCCCATGGACTTCACCGAGTAACCAAAGGAATTAGGTTGCATTTCTCTGATGTGAACCATTTTGTATCAAATATGAAGAAAATATTTTTAAAAGCCCCTTCTAGGAAACAGAAATTAAAGTAAATTGCACCACAAATACCTTTGCCACCTCAACCCTGTTTTAACTCGGTGGGGGACTTTATTTGCAGACCACTGCATACTACTTATAGCATAATGAACTGATTGTTAAAGTGGTTAATAAATTTGATGCTGAAGAAAGTTCGGCGATAAAAATTGTGAAATCCCTGATGTCAGGACAACTGCATCAAAATTTGCAGATAATCAACAACGCCTACAAAGATATACCTTTAATAATTAAAAACTGGAATCTTCACATATAGCATAGATTTATTCTATAAAACTGGTAGAAAATTTATCGCGACATTTTTATGGAACAGGAGGTAGTTTGGCATCTGACATTGCAAAATAAAAATTACAAAGTATATTGCTAAAAAACCCTGGATACTCAGATATTTGCAATATAAAGGATTTCCTAATGGACAACAAGAACGCATGTACACTCTCCATGTTAGATCTCTGTGATATACCCTAATTTCCTTTAGCACCAGTTACCTCATATGAAGTAGAAATGAGTTTTTCTAAATATAACTTTGCATGAACAGTCACCGAAGAAGTTTTTCTTTTGAAACTTTACGGAAATACATTATTATTCATTGTAACAGCTCTACAGAAGCGAAAAAAGTTTAACTAACAGGGTTTTAAAATATAATGTACAGTGTACATACTTTTTTTTTGTGTCACCTCTTTATTTAAAACTGTACGAAGAAAATAATTTGCAGAAATAATGAACTCGTTATTTTTTGTAATACTGTATGCAGCATTGTATTTATAGATGCACGAAGATAATTAATGTACGGAAATTATAAATTTAACCTTTTGTTGTACTTTATTATTATTTTTTTTATTTAGAGCCCCGCCACCACCCCCCGGCTTACTTCGGGCATAATGCCCTTATCCCCGGGTCTGCTCTATATCCCTAACTGCTATCTAATCTTTATTGAATAAATAAACATAATACATACAAATTTCGGGTATGTGAAGTGTAGATGTTACATAAAGTAAAAATAATTGTGCGTTTGTTTGTGTCTGTGAGTTTGTGTTTAGTGATACATAAAATAAATATACATAATACTTAAAGTAATGATAATTGTTTTGATGATACGTGATATGAGAGTAATTGTGTTTGTGTTAGTGTATGTGTGTGTAATTTGTGTTTGCTGTTTGTTTGTGTTTATGTGTATATGTGTGTGTGTGTGTGATTATGAAGATGGGAATGTTAATGACGGATCATCCTTCTTCTGCCATCTTCTTCAGTTCTTAATCGTAGAACTCTACCGATGTAGCGTGTGATTGCTTTGTACGGTTGCTTCCTTGTCCAGTACTCCAGGGGCGGCGGCCAGTGGACTCCTCCCTCCATAGCTGCAAACTCGAGTTCCCTTCTGAAGACACCGTACTTAGTGCAATGATATAGCACATGAGTGACGGTGTCCTCTTCAGGGTTGTTGCAATCGCACACTGCTGTTTCGGCGAGTCCTCTCTCAAACAGTTTACCCTTGAAATGCCCATGCCCGGACAGCAATTGAGTCACGTTGTGGTTCGGCACTATCCATGGCATGCGCATTCTCGCCCGTACTCTAGGAAAGAATTCCTGAGTTTGACGACCATGCTGTTCTTGTTCCCATTGTTGTTGCCATTTTTCCTCAAGGTGAGCATCGATGATTCTATAGGCTGCGTCCCGTTCATCTGGTTCTGTGTAAAGCTCGGGGGTGAGAACTGACTCTTCAATGTAGATTGGGAGTCCTCTACGCAGCCTATAGCGATGTATTCGACGTTCAATATAAAGATCGATGGGAAGTACTCCTGCTATCACAGGTAGGCAAGCTCGCGATACTGTGTTGTATGCTTTGGTGACCCGAATGAGGACTTGTCGTTGTGCTGCTAGTAGCTTTCTTTTCTGATTGTTGTTGAGCTTACGTGCCCATCCATGGGCAGCATAGGCGCAGATTTGTTGGTAGAGCGTCTTATATAGTATCAGATAGTTGACAGTTTGATATCCCCAGTTCTGGCCACCAAGTCGTGCCATTGCATGGAAAAGCCTTTTTGCCTTTCCTGTGATGTCCTCTATGTGCGCATCGATCCTCATATTAGTTTGTATGCTCACCCCGAGGTACTTGGTGACTTGTACAAAGCGCAGGCCCCTCTGCCCCATTCTGATAGTGGGCGGTCGTTCGGGATGTAGCTTCCCTTTGAGTATCATTCCGGTGGTTTTGCGGGTCGACAGGGAAAGTTTATTATCCGTTGTCCACTGGGAGATTTCTTGCATGATCTCCTGCGCTCTGTTTTCAATTTCTCGTCTTGAATTTCCGGGGACAAGAACAACAAGGTCATCTGCATAGGCGATGGGTTCTGCGTGAGGATGTGTCTCCAGTTTGTGTAATAGTTCGTCAAATACCAGATTCCATAGACTAGGTCCTAGAACAGATCCCTGCGGGCAGCCAATAGTGACGTTACGGCTGATTTGGTGATGGTTTTCGATCAGAGATGTTGTTCGGTCGCGGAAATAGTCTTTAATGATTTCGTAAAGGTTGGAGGGGCAGTTTCTCTGCTTTAGTGCTCGAAAAATGCTCGGCCACCATAGGGTGTCGAAAGCACCCTCGAAATCTATAAATATTCCGATGACTAATTTCTCCTGGGAAGTCTCAACGAGGTTATATAATTGCGTAATTGCATCCTCAGTTCCTCTACCGGGTCGAAAGCCGTATTGCCTGTCTGATGAATTGAGTTTCAGTGTTGGTTGTAGTTGATAAAGTATTAATCGTTCATAGAGCTTCCCCAATGCCGGAAGAAGGCAGATAGGTCTATATGACTTAGGATCAGCTAGGTCTCTGTCTCCTAGTTTCAATATTATTTTTATTTGTCCTCGTTTCCATGCATTGGGGAACACTCCATACTTTAAGCATTCGTTGAATAAAATTAGTAACTTGTCTTTTATGTTGATCCAACCTTTTTTAAAAAATTCTGTGTGTATGTTGTCCATGCCAGGAGATTTTTTGTTTTTCATCAGGTCCAGTGCTATTTTTACGTCTATTAGGTCGATTTGATCGGTGGGAGGAGTGTGAGGTGCAATTTCCATTTCTGTTCGGATGTTCCTATGTATGTTGTTATCAGTGTTTCGATCGTCGTGGCGGATAATAGTTGCCATCAGATGCTGTGCTGATTCTTCCCAGGAGTCGGCATGCCCTGTGGGAGTCGCTATTGCGGTTAGGACCTGTCTCGGGAGAACTTTTTCAGCTTGATATTTGTAAGCAAGGCCCCACTGGTTGGTTTTTGCTTGTTCAGACACGTAGTTTCGCCAGCTTTCTCTTTTGGTTGCCTTAATTGCATTGGTATATATTCGGCGGATTTGCCTGTAGCTTTCTTGGAGCTGGTGTCTGTCCTCTCCACGTGCTCGCTGGAAGTCCCTTCGTGCAGCATATACCATGCGCTTGAGGTCTGTTAGTGTATTGGTCCACCATGGGACAGTCTTCCTAGCGTGTGTAGTGCGGGGAATGGAAGAGTCTGCTGCTCGTGTTATTGATTGTTGTATATGCTGAACGTAGGGGAAAATTCCATTGCGATTTTCTATTGTTGGAGTAGAGGCCAGATAATGTTCAAGGCGGTTGTTGTAGGTCTCACAGTCTGCTCGTTGTAGTACATTTTTTTTGTAGGATTAGCGACTTCCCTAGCGGGATTTTCTTGCAGCAGTTTGTACTCTAGTACTCTATGGCTGGATGTGGTTATATCTTTGAGATTTTTCCAGTTTCGGATTCTCCTAGCTGCTCTAGAATTCGCTAGAGTTATGTCGATATATGATCTGGCATCTCCGTGCACGTACGTAGGGCCTTGGTTGCTGTCGTTGATGACTTCTAGCTGTAATTCAACTAGTAAGTCTTCTACAAGTTCTCCCGCTGGATCTGTGTTGACTGAGCCCCAAAGTGCGGATTTGGCATTGGCGTCTGTGCCGATTACAAGCATTCGGTCAGAGAGAGTTTGGCATACAGTTCTTAGTTCGTTGGTGAACTGTTCGGTAAGCAGTGAGTACTGCATGTGAGAGACCCACAGTACTTTTTGTTGTACTGTAGCGTTTAATTAAAAAAGTTAAAACATATTTTACGCGACAAAATAAACATGTAATCCATAATTAGCTACTTATTTAATTACCCGCCTATACCTCCTGTAAACAGTACAGCACAAATGCCATACTAGTTAGACTGGTGCTTCTACACTCCCTACCACTCTCTCATCAAGCAATAGTATGTATAGTAAGAGTGCACTTAATCTAATTTCATGTCCGAGCCCTAGTTATAATCGTTATTCATGATTATATATATATATATATATATATACAAGGTGAAAATTATTTAAACCGACAAACTCTGGGAGGTGGTAGGGGACACCAAAACAAATGTTTTTCCCTAATGCCATTTTTTCCTATGAGGATTATTTAAACCGGTAGAGGGCGTATTACGCTCTTCAGTTGTCATGACTGCAACTGTTGTTGATGGTAGGAATTGTTTTGTCCACCAGTGTAGTAGTGAATTGTATCTGTTTACTAATGGAGCGATACACCTGGAGTGAGTACACTGATATGTGTGGGCCGGTGTTGTTGGGGACTGTTTAATTGGGATATATCTCCTACCTAGGCCATTAAATGACAGGCACTATTACAATTTTCTCGCCAGAGCATTGTCAGAATTGCTGGAAGACGTCCCGCTCCCTACAAGACAACGCATGTGGTTCCAACATGACGGGACGCCGTAATCTTTCCTCCTCCCTTAGAGTAAGAGTCCATGTTTCGCATAACTAGAAGAATAACCGTTTTATATAATTTCAATTTAAACGATTTTTGAGAGTTGGGATGACAAGAGACCTGTAGTGCATAATAGCGTCCATTCCCATAATTAAGTACACGTTTAATTTATTTGTCCATTTCATTTGCTATTTGTAATTATTGTTTTTAAGTATTTGAATTCAACCACTTCTTCAAAATGTCTCTCATTTTTCATTATGTCCCATTTCCATTATATAATGCATTTCTATGTGTGAACATACATTTAGTTTTATTGATGTTTACTTCCAGTCCCAATTTCTTAGTGTTATTCAATAGAGTGTTTGCCCTTAGTATCTCCTCGTTATCGCTCAATACTAATAATAATCCAGTAAAACCTGTCTATGAAGGAACATGACGGTTCCTTAAATATATTTCCGTCATGGCAGTTTTTCTTATAAAGGGTTCCCAAATTACAAGCTTAAACTTTCAAACGCAGTGTAAGGGTTTTACATGCACGCTTTAAAGACATAACGTATTGAAGTGAAATACAGACAAAATAGTGTATGTAACACAGCACAGTTTGCACGGCAATACAAAACAACTGTATTACACAAAAGCGAGAAATAACTCAACTATAGGAGGACTGAAGAGTTTTCCAACTCCCTCGCAGGTTACGTAAGCAGGCAAAGGATAAGCGAAGGATTCCCCGCTGTCACACATAAGCAAGGGTATCTCCGCAATACAATGGCAACACAACAAGGTAAAACGATATAATGCAGTAGCGTCATATGCAGAATTTTCACGTGTAGTTATTAATACTGTAATTATAACGTGCTTAAGAATAATTTTCCGTCTTACTGAGGTAAAAATTAACTGTTGGTACTTTAAAAACCATTCCGTTTTCGCGTTATGAAGGTTTCCGGCTTATACAGGATGATTTTATATATCAAATCGTACTGTTCTGGATATTTTTTCCGTCTCTACAGGTTTCCTTCTTATAACGGTTCCGGCTAAGACAGGTTTCACTGTAATACTAATTATTGACTCACATTAATAATTAGTTTTGATAATGATAGCGTCGCTGTTGAATCGCGTTGAATTTTTTAGTATTTTAGTTATTTGGGTTTTTATTGAGAATATGAATACAATTTTATCACCAAGAAGTTCATATAACTATTTTCAAGAACTACTCGAGTTATAACTATAAACCTTTATTCACAAAGGAGCTGCCAACCACTGCATGTCGAAACCTATCTTGAAATTTCTCCCTGAGAAGCGTTGTGATGTACCAAGACCTTGTCCAAAGAATTATCTGCCGTTTTTACCTGCAAGGTACATAAATCGAAGCCAGAAACCAGCAATATCAACCCACAGTACAGAGCATATGGATTCTTTGCAATTAAGAGCGGTATGAAGTGAAGAGTCATCCAATCTACCAATTCAGGTGTTGTATTACTTCCCTATAATTAAATTGAGAGATTTGGCGCTGGATTTTAGTGCTTGTAGTTAAAAATGGAAATTTTCTTTTAGATATGACCTTTGTACATCACAACGCTTCTCTGGAAGAAATGTAAAGGTAGATTTCGACATGCAGTGCTATAAAAACTGTGTAAATTCTCATTAAAATTGAATTAGAAGCTGGCAGATGGCACTGGTAGTGACGGGTATCTGTTTATAATGATAAAGCGAATTGTATATGAAGAAGAAGAATTAACATTTGCGTTGGAAACCTGAAATAGTGTAATGGTTTCCAAACTAGCTTACAAAGCTAGAGGTTTATGGTTCAAATACCGATTCAGCTGTTAATTTTTTTCGAAATAATTAAGTAATAGCATATTACAATCCGAGGTTGGGAAGTGGTTTTTACAGAAGCGAGGAAATGATAGAGGGCCGAGTGATAGCGAGGTTTTTAATTTCCGAGGTTCTGTAAAACACTTCACAAAAGTGTGTTGTACATTATTTATTCACGATGGTGTTTTCAAAATAATAAATAATAGTAAAATAATAACACCTTTGTAGGAAATATTTGTGTTCAATATAAACAACTGACTGATTTTAGCAGTCTGGCCAATGTATATACGCTAAATGTCGAAAATAGTTTAGTTGAGACTACAACAGGCCGTGACACCAATCGGGCATAATATGGCGGCAAGTATAAATGATGGTAATCAAAATGACGAAATTGTAGAAGCGTGGGATGCTGGGTGCACTTCTTTAGTGCAGAGAAATCTAAATCAAGATATGAAAAAAACATACATTTCATTCAGAAAGTGGCTGGAGTAGACCTACTGTATTTTAAGTCAACTTTCAAAATTGTTTCAAATAAAGTTCAGTTAATTTAAAATTCAGTGATTTGTTTCGTATAAATGTATATAAACACTACCTTTTGAATGTATTTTTGTACTAGGGTACCCGGCAGACGTTTTTCTGCCCGATCGTTCAATTGTTGTGTCATGGCAGGACGATAAAAATATAAGTTATTTTTTTACAATAAAAATCACTAATTAAGACTTAATTAGGTATTATTAAATAAGTTCGCAAGAAAACTCCTCACTGCCATTTGCTGTGGCACAAGAAGCGTGCATGATAAAGTCACACTATTGTCGCGCGAAATATGTCGATAATGCAGATAATGCACATCTGGCATAAAAAATCCTATAACCCGATCGCAGCGCCACCTACCGAGTCCAATTGTGAATCTAAACCATCCAGAGACCCGCTCAAACACACACAAAATTTAATAAAAATCGGTTTATTCGTTTAGGCAGTTTTTAATTTCGGATTTCAAGTAAACTTCAACTTCTAATTGTCGGGTTTCGCTTATTTTGGATGATACCTACCTCCGTTATTTTAATAAAATGTATTGAGTTTTGTTGTGAGACATCGAAAAATGTGACCGCTAGAGTCATCATCATCATCCTCCAGGGATTAAGCCTGTTGGTTCGTTCCGATTTCACGAAAGCTGGAATTGTTAAAATTGTTCAGACCGTTAGAGTGATTTTTCAATTTTCATTTCAGGTGAACTCCTACACCTAATGGTTTTAGAGGGTCCAATTGTGAATCTAAACCATCGAGGGATCCAATCAGGCACACAAAAAAAAATCAAAATCGGTCCAGTCGTTTAAGTGGAGTTCAGTGACAAAAACACATAGAGAAGAATTATATGTATAAATATATGTATGTAGTATACATAAATAATAATAATATAAAGGAGCACTCAGAAGAGCATTAGTTTCGAAAGTTTTACGTTCTTTTCCACTGATCACTTGTATTTACTCTTTGCTGTATTCATTAATTGATTTTGTTCTGTTTTTACACTCTGTGATATGATAAAGTTTACACTTATCACCGCACAGTGCACATCTGCAGTCTTCAGTTGGCTGGTGGAATTTTTTATTTTCGCAGACCTTGTGATGAAAGCCATGTATTGCTAGTCAGGTTACAACGTGTCTCAGTGTCTGACATTCTCTTGTCCAGTTTCTGTCTGTCATGGCACTGGAAGTGTAAAATTCCTCATTTATTTCCTTCCGTTTCTGTTCCCTCACTTTTACTGCTTTTTGATATGGTTCTGTAGATGGTAGGAGGTATGTTATCCTGATGTCTTCTATGAAATATGTTTCTCGCATAAGTTCATAAATTAATCTGGATGGTGCTGTTTTTCCAGTTCCAGTGATTCTCTTCATGAAGCTTGCTTTCACTTTTTCTATTTTGTTGAGGTCACTGACTGTTAATTTCTGCCATATGATCTCGATTCCGTATGTAACTATGGGGGCTATCGTTGTGTGGAAAAGTGTCATTGCAGTGTCTGTTGTTGTAGTATACATAAAGGACAGTGGTTTTACTTCCCACCCTAGTAGGAAGTAATATTACAGTATAATTATTAAGTTATTTATAGGTTGGCAACTCCAAAATTTAGGAAATTGAACTTTCAATCATGGCTGTCATTCCTGTAAGTATGGCAGAACGCACATTTTTATGTAACATCACAAAATAATTTTAAATTAAATAATTTTTACTATAAAACCTAAAATAAATAATAATGTTTGATTCCATGTGCTTATAGTAGTAAGTTATATTACTCAGAATTATATTTGTTATCAACATGAACAACAGGATTTATTATAGCAGCACTTAAACAAAAAATTTCTACAAAAAAAGTACCAAGTCAATGTACTTCAAGAAACCAAGAATATACCTATATAGATATTGTGTTGCCTCTGTCACTCCCATAATGCACGAATATGTATTGAAGAAGACTGAGTCACTTCTGAAAAATAAAGTAAAATAAATGCTTAAATATAAATAATTAATTAAACCAGTTAATTGAATTATAACATACATATACATTCTTTATCTTATAGTTATTTAATTACAAATGCATTATTTAATTATTGCCTATATTATAATAGATCGTAACTTAATAGTTTCTACCAAGAAAAATTGGCAAGGAATTTTGCATTATCTATTCTATCACAATATCCATTTTGTTTCAGGCACTTCACTAAAATTTATTTATGATTAGGTTGAAATTAATCTTTTTTATTTTTTTTATGAATTTTACTGTTGTAATAGTAGATATCAGGGAAAAAATCATAAAAGGATTATGTGATGTTGTATTGGGACACCAATTTTTATCTATTTTGACAGGATTGAATTATTTTTTTAGAGTTCTCTTAATGGTTCTGGAATTTGTTTATAAAATAGGTTATTTTAAGTTTAATATAAACTAAAATAATAATAGTACAATATAATATTTAGATCTCAACTATTGTAATGAAATTCAATGCTTCTGGTCTCTTCTTGTTTTACAGGATGATTCAGAATTCCTACTGCACTTTTCTAGGGGTTGTAGAGGAGACGAAGTAAATAAGGTCTCAATAACCCATGTTAGGAAATGCACTATTTCGATGGTATGATGTTACCAGATCAATATTTTAACTGTGACAAGACATCTGATACTATTCATAGTGTTAATCTTGACAGTCACCATAGTACATTTTAATAGAAGTACTCATTGTGCTGTACCAATTTCACCTTCTCCCTTCTCTTCGTCATCCTTCCTCAGACAACATACTTACACTATAATATTATAATGATATTGTGAAAAGAAAAATTAATGTCTGAACCAGGAATCGAACCGCGGACCTCTTGTATTCCGTACAAATGTGCAAGACCACTACACTATTCGAGACATGGTACAGACATTAACAATTCTTTCCACATATACAAATCTATAATTCTCGTTTCGTCCGCTGTCAGGTGGATGTCACCACCAACATCAACGCCGGCTATCTATGTTTTGAGAATTTTACACCACCACTTTTATAAGCAGTAATCGATGTTATTTAACACTTTCCAATATTGTTATTTTAACACAGTTCCAATAATGGATCATATTATTATATTATAATGATATTGTGAAAAGAAAAATTAAGGTCTGAACCAGGAATCGAACCAGTTGTTGAATGAACCAGGAATGACCTGGGAGCAGACGAAACGAGAATTATAGATTTGTATATGTGGAAAGAATTGTTAATGTTTGTACCATGTCTCGAATAGTGTAGTGATATTGCACGCTTGTATGGAATACAAGAGGTCCACGATTCGATTCCTGGTTCAGACATTAATTTTTCTTTTCACAATATCATTATAATATTATAATATGATCCATTATTGGAACTGTGTTAAAATAACAGTATTGGAAAATGTTAAATACTTACACTACATAAACATTTAAACCCGGAATACGTATCTCTGTGACATAAGGTGCCATTGATCACCTTAATGTCTTCCTCAATGATACTGATGCTGTTATGAATGATATAAGCATGACATCAAAATGAGACAATGCTTTGCAGTGAAGGGTGGCCATGCTGAATAGTTTATATACATTCTAAAATCTAACAAAAACACAGAACAGTATTGTAATGAGTGTTCGACACTGACCAGGCAGCAAAATATTCATTGTGCAACATTGGTAGATGGAGGACTATAGCTCTTTCTCTCAATAAGTTGCAATGCATACCTATGACAAATATAATATTTTCAATTTATACACCAGACCATATTATGTAGACGATATGTACTTCTACTATGTATGGAAGAGGAACCAGGGTGAGTAAATTTATATACTTATTTAGGTAAGACGGTAGGCCAAAATTTGAAAAAAAAATCTATTTTTTAAATTAAATAGTCTGTTATTTTCTGAACATTTTTGTAAATGATTTTTTACTGAACGCCAATTATAAATGCGTTATTTTTTGAATTGACAGCTGTTAGTCTGTAATACCATTATACTTTAAACCAGTAGGCCAAAATTTGAAAAAAAAATATTTTTTTTTCATAATTAAATAGTCTGTTCTTTTCTGAATATTACTGTTTTTACTGAACACCAATTATAAGTGCGTTAATTAATTTTTAAAAATTGACAGCTGCTAGCCTGTAATACCATTATACCTTAAACCTTGTTTTCTGGAAAGTGAAACTTTTCGAGTATTTGCCCCATTATCTCAGGAACTATTGGATATATTTATATGATTTTTTACAGACAGTAAACCTAGTTATACTAAAGCTGTGGAACCATAATCGTGACGTTCTCTTGTATAGATCCTCACTTATGATTTTTTAAAAGTATTTTTTAATAAAAAAAAGAGAGACTAGTGGCAAATATATATATATATATATATATATATATATATATAGGAGATGAATATTGAGATACAAGTTTGACTGAGGTTCAGTGGTCTTTACAAGCTTCATTTAATATGCTGTAAAAATTTTATTACAATCCATGTAGTAGTTCCTGAGAAAATGGATCTCAAATTCCCATGTTTTAACATTGATGGGATAGGGCCTACCATATCACCTTTAGTGTAAATATGTGTTGTGTGAGTGATGAGAAGGAAAAGGAAGTAAATGAAAATAAATGTTGGTACATAGTCTATTCCTGTCAAAAAGCACCAAGGTATCCCCATGGCTTAATGTTCTAAAAAAAATTCTTATGGGATATTTTATATGGAAATGTTGGCAAAGGTTTACACATAAATTGTAAAGCAGTTATTAGTTTTCGTATTTTTATTGACTGCTATAATTTCAGTATTATTATAGTTAATATTCTATTGCTAATAGTAATAAATATCAAGTATTTGTACATAAGAAATAAACAAACTTCTATTTGTATACAGCTTTGGCTAATGTACTAAAACATAAAGTTACTGGAGCTCGGATTTATGCAAAATGTTGGTAACCGTCAGAAAAATGTATGATATTCGTATTCTATCAAATAACATAAATGCTTATTTTGTCTTTTCTGACTTTTTTTTGCATTTATGATTTGATTTGGAGATTCATCAGTCTACCAAGAGATGGGGGAAAGAGCAGTGCATCAACATGACAAAACAATGGTCGTGAAAGTACTGACGATAGAATAGCTATTCAAAATCTGGCCTAAAAAGAAGATAAAATATGAGGTGAGGTGTTTGTTTTAAATATTTCATTTGTTTGCAATTTCTCCGCTATTTTATTTAATGCCTGTTTGGTAGTATCTAGAATTATTTGTCCCAATGAAACTGTTCAATTGAGGAATTTATAGCGGCATCTTTTGCTTCATTTGATTTCACACTATGATCAGTGTAAAGTAAAGTAAAGTGATCCCACAACAGGCCCGGAGGCCCTTCGGGTAGTAGGAGGTTAAGGCTCACACTTTTTCTAGACAATCGGCACTTGATGTCAGCCGGGTTGTCAGCCCTGCGTGACGGCCGCCTTCACCCCCAGAACAAGCGTCTGGTACTCATTCCCGTTAGAGGCTGAGTCGACCCCAGGGCCATAGTGCCGCCAGAGGGTTTCGGTCAGTTTAAAAATCCTGACCCCAACGGGACTTGAACCCTCGACCCTCCGGCTTGTAGCTCAGTGCTTTAACCACTACGCTACGGCGTGCCCCCTATGATCAGTGTTAATATAAAAATATTGAGAAGGCAAGTCAGTTGTTAGTGAATTTCTTACAGTTACTCTTTAGTTATGATATCATGCCAAAGACAAGTGAGAATTTAAATACAAAACTGAACAAATTCATTAAAGAGTTTGGAGGTGATATTTTTCGACAGATTGAACAATTATATTCTACAAAGTGTAATAAAAGTTGTAAATCACCAGAAGAAATATTTTGTAACACAACATTTTGGAACAACTAAACATGTTTCTGCTGCAGCGAAGGTGGCCAACCAGAAAAATACTTTTTGGAGAAATAACTAAACAGTCCACACCAAGTGAATCCACGCTTAGAAAAAATTATGTATATACTTGTTATGAAAACATGATGGAAAATATTGGGCATCAGATATGAGGAAAGAAAATATGAATCTCAGTTGATGAGACAATGGATGCAGTTGAAGGCATATCTATCTATCTATAATGGCATAGCCCATTGCTGAGCCATAGCCTCTCATTTTTAAGAAGTTACTAGACCAAGTTAATTTTTAGTTATCTTATTTGCTCATAGATGTCATAGTTGGCATATGGTCAGCACACCGACCCAAAGAGACATCTAACAGGCAACTAAAGTATTACTAGGACATTGAGGTCGTAAATTTTGCTTAGAGGCCTCTTTATTCAGGTTTAATGATATTTTACGAGCCTGAAAATCTTCAGACTCGGGACCCATGGATTAAAGTCCCTGCCGGAGGACTTGCTATTTGGATTTTTGAAGGCATATAGAGCTAACATAATCATTTGAGCCAATAACTGCATACACGATGAAGAAGGGTGCACCCTATTCATTCTAACCTCAGAGGCACATGAAGAACCCAATAATATAACTATTCGATGTTTTTATTATTCATTTCATACATCTCAATGATGGATAAATTATATTTGAAGAGAAAAATTATACACTTTGATTGGGGTTTGAAAGGTCCTGCGTTCAAATATCAGTCTGAGCGTATAATTGTTCTCTTCAAATATAACATAACTATTCCTCAGTTATTTACTTCACCCTTGAATATCTATGTTCAAAAGAAATTCGGTATCATGATGGTCTCCTATTTCTCATAGATGGCTCACCATATATGAAAAAAAATTTAGCTAGAAACTTAAAAAGCCTTTTTCCAGTAATGTATCATATAATTTGTCTTGCACATTGTTTTTACCATGTTGCCGAAGAGGTGCAAGGTTTCTTTTCTAATGTCAGTTGTTTGATCTCCAATACGAAGATGATTTTCCTTAAAACTCCACCCCCATATCCAGACAGACATCCAATAAGCTCGCACCCAATCTTGCCCTCGATAAGCAATTCCAAAGAGATGGGGAAATTGGATTTTGTTTTAAGCAATGAACTTCAAGATTATAGATGATTAATTCATTTTCTGAAGATGATGATACTTTTATTCGTAATGCAATAGATCTTTTCTGCGAAGCAGAAATTCTAAAACAATCTTACATTTATTGCTGCCCATTATGCAAAGTTACATGGGATTATTACCAGCCTTGAAGAAAGATGGCTTGGTTACATCATTGGACATTGTGGAAGAGGCAATGAAATGTACTATCCAGGCAGAGATAGGAAGTGGAGTGAGTTGTAAATATAATTGGGTAATTCATAAAAAAAGTTACCCCAGATAGTAAAAAATCTGGAATTTATGAAATTAAATGCCCTCAGGGGTCCTCATCTAGGGGATATGTGGATGGCGACCACAAGGTGCCCAAGCTGTGCAAAACATTTCTTCCACTTACTTGTGTTTTGCACTCTTTTAACTTTACTATCAAACCTCTCTTGGTTAACTCTTGTTTTTTCGACCCCGACGCTATTAGGACATCCGAGGGCTAGGGAGTCCTTCCTTTCTTCCACATTTCTTCTTTCCTTTATTTTCTTTTCTTCTCCAGAAAGCCTGACCAGAGGCTATAAGATGGCAGCCCCATCACTTGCCTTCCTTTGGCCAGCAACCAATCGAAGGGACTATTATTATGCTTTCAAGTCTTATATGAGAATTTCCCATAAGGGAAAATTTTTCTATAGGATCGTAACAGGCCTTGGCCTAATACTTGAAAGGAAGAAGAAGAAGAAGAATTGTAAAGATTGCAATAAAATATATATAGGAAAAACAAAAATTAAATTCGAACACTCGCAAAAAAAGAACACTTTAGAAATATAAAAAAATAGTGAAATTGAAAAAAATAAGCAAAGCAGCACATAGTTAATTAGAGAATCATAGAACTGAAAGAGAAGCTAAACTTTTGAAACATCCATCTAAACCTTTGGAATTAACATTTTGAGAAAATATATACATTCAAAAAAAGACATACTAGAACCATGCATTTTGAGTTTCCGGACAAACCAAATTTGACTACAAAGTTCTTCAAATTAACACCAAATGGCAGTTTAGAAAATGTCCGGCAAAATGAAGAATCGACAGTCGCAGAAGTCGTGACAACAGCTGATGATGGTCGGTACAGGAATTACGTCTTACGGCGCAAACTATACGTCATCGCGTCTCCATCTCGAGTGTCATCTTTATGAACAGTGCCAAATGTTTTCCTATCTATCCCTTCCTTTCCTAGTGCGCACCCTGTGCTATCGCGCATTCCCCCCTCTCCCGGCGAACTCTCATAAATAGCTGTGTTTTGTAACATCGAATCACCATCTACTGAGTCACCATTGGAGTCTGGTCAAAGCAGAGGCTGGACTAGAGTGATAATGTATGTATGTATGTATGTAGATTTATATCATATTTTCTTTTTGTATAGATGATCTACTATGAATTCTTTTCTTTGTAAATTTAATATTTATTTATTTATCTTTATATTATATCTGACTATATTTTGACTCGCATTAAAAGCTTTAGTTGTGCTTTTTACTTATTCTATGCCTATTCATTCAGTAGTTAGCATAAGTCAGATATCAAAGTCAAATTCCAAAAGCTTGCTCAAGCGTGTGTTAGTTCCTTTATCCCAAAGCTTCCACGATTGTATTTTATAACTCCGTAAACATTACATATTGGGAGAATTGAGTAAAGAAAGTTGAATTCCTCTTTGCCTCTATGGGCCTGGGCAAAGATGTCACAATAATTTGAATAATCTATGCTTTCCAATCAAAATAGTGATCAACAATATAACCCTGCGTGTGTGCAAAATGGTTTAGCAGAGCGTGGTTCATACTGCACAATGGGAATGATGTTTCCCGATACTGCAGTTCTGTGTTAAAAACATAGACATATGAGGTAAGAAGAATTCACGATTAATTTGATTTTGATTTTTTAACAGTAGAGTAATCCCGGCCTAAAAACAACAGAACATCTAGGCAAGATTCTCAGAGGTGAAAATGGAGATTCTGCGTGTATGAATCCAGTGACTATTGCTTGTCTAAAATATGTTCCTATTACCACAGTTCACATTGAACGTTTTTTTAATATATTATCTGACAAACAACAAAACTGAAAGAAGCTCAGCTGGCTTTACATGGTTATGTTGAATTCCCATTAAATGTCTCCTTAAATAAGAAGCTGCCAGATGGCATGTCAAACAACGGTTCATAGTCTTTGGCGCGCTCGGGAATTTTATATATAAGAGAAATTGCATTTATATTGGAGGGCTAGGTAGCTCAGTTTGAAAGAGCACTAGTGTATATAATTAGATACAATGGGTTAAGACCCCAGTCCAGATGTTAATTTTCCTCTTCAAATGTAACAAAATGTCTGTTGATAATCTGAAGAGATAATTTAAAGCTATGCAAAATAAATGATAAATTGGATTAAAAGGGTAAGTTTAGTATATTTGTGAGTTTCCTTTAAACAATATTGCTTTTTAAAAATGCAATAAAATGATGGCAGAAGCCTTGCGAGATTATGGATACTCAGTTTATGAGGAAGTTCATGGTGTGGCCACAAATGGGAGTAATAAACAAATGATATTATTGCATTTAGACCATCTTCTAAAATTGGTATGATATTAGATCCCACAATCCATTTTGAGACTCATAGTGGCCAACCTGAGGAAGTTGACTCTGAAATGAAAGCCATATATGAGCCAGGAGTTGACTATTACAAAGATAAACACCAATTAGATAGTATAACTGTCACACGATTGATGATCAGTGCAGCAGGTACTATACCAGGATTCTTAGCTAAATTCAGGAATTTCTTAGATTTGGACAGAGTGTATCTTTCTAAAATTGCCATCACTGCCATTAGAGGATCAATTTAAATTTTAAGAAACCATCTTTACAAAATGTCTACTTGATAGAATATACTTAAATTACAATTTAACATTTTTTAATGTAATTACAAAATGTATATCATCAATTTTGAAAATTAATTGTCTGTATCACTTTGTCCTTGTGGCAATATTCTAATGAGGAATGTTCTATATAGTAAAATAATTCTGCTTATATTACATATTTTAAATGCATTTTTCTACCTTTTCTTAATGCCTGAGCATCCGGTCTCCAGTAATAACAATAAAGAGTGTCATTATTAGTATAGTCCTATTGTAGTTGACATAAGCCATTTCATATACTACAGATTGATATGCACAATTTTTACAAGATTGACATTATAAACAAATTCAAATCTGTGTACAGAAAATTAATATACTGCATAGTTTGTATACTATTTAATCATCAATTGAGTTGGTGTTTACTTGATGAAAATCCATATTTACTAATTAAATAAAAATAAAACGTAGTTTTATTTGATTTTCATATTTATTATATAATTCAGTGACAGCTGTTTCGGTACACTGTATCTTTTTCAGACATGTTAACAAATTATGAATAGTGTTCCAACTGATCTAAGCAACAATAAAACAATATTTATTTAAATTTTTAAATTAAAAAAAATTAAATAAATATTGTTGTATTGTTGCTTAGATCAGTTGGAACACAATTCATAATTTGTTAATATGTCTGAAGAAGGTACAGTGTACCGAAACAGCTGTCACTGAATTATATAATAAATATGAAAATCAAATAAAACTACGTTTTATTTTTATTTAATTAGTGTATACTATTTGTTAACAAGTATCAAATATTCTATGGACTGCTTGATATTTTTGTATCTAAACGTTCTATGAGAAAAAACAGTAATTTATTACAAATTTGTTGTAATACAAAATTACAAGCTAAACTTACATGATAAATACTATTATAAATTAACAAACTTAATTACTTTTTTTTCTTATCTACCATTTTACTAAATATTTGTCAGATTTTTGCTTTAACTTCTCACGAATAATGGGGTCGATTTATGTTTAATAAGTTTTCAACTGCTAGAATTGATAGTTAATCAGAAAAATTGTTAAATTTTATATCTATAATCAATACCTACTTATCTCCTTCAAATAATTGAAGACCTCCTTCGAATGAAGATATAAGTAACACATTTAGGTGACATTCATTTTTAAAGTTGGAGAAGATTACATATATAAAAGAGTGAATATTGCATTCATTTTAACACTTTTGCAAAAATGTATTTTTATGTTGTTTTTTAATGGAGCCCTTCAATTAATTAAGGAAGATACTTTTCCATGTCTTTTAATCATTATACTTGTACAGCATTCTTAATTTTATAATATATAATTATTAATAATATCTTCTAGAGCTTGAAGGCTTCAATTTAATCCAAACTTAAAATTTTAAACTTAAGAATACTGTAAAGAAGATTTTTAAAGTGCTAGTAGTTTAACTTATATATAGAATTGCATCTGTTAACCCTCCGATTGGTAAAGCCATGTGATATGGACTAAGATGTCAGATAGTTTATTGATAAAAAAGCCAAATGTTGCACATAGGTTCTAACTTAAAACGTACCATTTGTGTAACGATAGTCATTAGAGCTAATAGAAAATCACGTAATTTCCAAGATTTTAAATTGTAATAAACTGAAAAAAAAATTATTAAACCAAATTAATTTGTTTGGTTAAAATGTATGTATCTATTGTTTACTCAATGAACAATAAACAGTGTCAGTTATTTGAATGTGGTGGACCGCACCGAAAACAATATCATACATAAGTATTATTACTGAGTATGTTCTGTAATTCAACACACATTTAAGCAATTTCTACTCATTTGTTTTCTTCCGTTTAATTAAAAATATTAAATAGAATAAACCATTTGATATATCCTATAGGATATATTGCAAATTGAAGGGTTAACATGCAAGAATCTTATGAATTTTTTTAAATTGAAATAATATTAGTAATAAAATAATAATAATAATAACAATAGCGATAATAATAATAATATTGAAAATAATATATTTATTTTAACCCATCCACCTCAGAAGATGAGGACATTCACCGGCTGTTAAATGGTCTTCAACTCAGAATACGAGTTACACTCGTTTAACTCTGAATGTTAAATATTTCGCAATATTTTGTAAATCCCTTAGCAGGGTAAATTTTTGTTAACATTTATGAATAGTAGAGGAACGTGTTTTCTCCTTCACTCTTATTATGATCTCAAATACCGTTATCATTTGTTTGTTTTGAATGTATGAATGCAGAAAATATAATTTACTGTGATTTAAATTTGGTTTCTGGGGAAATGCATTGAGCAATTAAACCTGAAGCAAATGGGTTAAAGTAACTGTAACTATATATATCTAATCATAGATTCTCATAGCAAACATTTAGGAATTTTTGCACATAGTTGTTTTCAAATCTAGTTCTTAATCTGCATACCCAAGTTTAAAAAAAATTATAAAGAAAAAAATAATCAGATTGCAAACTGTGCCCTCACTACAGGTGGCCTAATAACATCTTAATTATCCAATCACCAATTGCCACCTACATGAATATACGAGGGCGGATCGGAAAGTAACGCACATAATTTTTTTCTGCCTTGGTATTGCAGCTAGAATGTTGAAATTTCACAGAGATATAGTTTGAAGTTTTCACTACAGATGGTATTTTTTTCTCAGGTGCACCTCTTGCGAGAGAAGCTTGAACTATGCAACAAAGATGGCCCGCATGCTACAGTCGTCCACCTGTGAGGAACAGATAAGTGTTGTTCGATTTTTGTGGGCCAAAGGGCATAAACCCAGTGAAATTCACAGGGACATGCGTGGCGTGTATGGGGATGATTGTATGGACCGTAGCAATGTCTCCAGGTGGTGCACATTCTTCCAAGAGGGACGCGTGAACCTTAGTGATTCTCCACGTGATTCGCCTTAGTGATTCCTGGCCGGCAAACGCTTTGAGACAGATGTGGAAGTGAAATCAGCAGTGCGCAGATGGCTACACTCCAACCAAACGGACTTCTACGAACAGGGCATATTGAAACTGGTAACACGATGGGAAAAATGTGTTGAGAAAGTTGGTGACTATGTCGAAAAGTAGGTAAAAGATGTAAGTTCATTTGTGATTTTTTTCCTTTTTTTTACTATTAAACTTTAAAAAAAAAATGATTGTGCGTTACTTTCCGATCCGCCCTGTGGACGACTGTAGCATGCGCGCCATCTTTGTTGCATAGTTCAAGCTTCTCTCGCAAGAGGTGCACCTGAGAAAAAAATACCATCTGTAGTGAGAACTTCAAAATATATCTCTGTGAAATTTCAATATTCTAGCTGCAATACCAAGGCAGAAAAAAATTATTGTCCGTTACTTTCCGATCCGCCCTCGTACATTCATAGAAAGTATTTCATTAACTTATAGTTTCTGAATAGACCTTACATTATTGTCCAATCTTGATAGACACATTTATTCCAAATTCTACCTATCAGATTTCAATTTATGAATCTTATCGTTAGAGATAGTTTTTCGCAATTGTGAAAAAGTAAAATGAATCCAAATACAAACAAAATTGAAAATTTTATGTTTCACACCAGCTTAAATATATTATTGCAATATTTGAATTTATGATAAAATGCAAAATTTTAGATAAAAAATGAAACTTTCCATAAAATGCAAAAAAACATTTATTTCTGCAAAATAAGTTCAAAGTATTTTTAAATGACTTTCCTGTACCCACAAGATACCAATATCTCCAATTTTAAATACCTTATTCACATAGAAGAAGGAATTACTAGCAAAGTTAAGTGCCAAAATGTGTAAAGATAAAGTCACAAACAATGAACAGAAATTATAAAAGTGAGCTGTTTTACATTGGTTATAACATATTATAATGTGCAAGTTGTGTAATGAGAGATTGGTTAGGAGAAAAATATATGAATTGGAGAACCATATGAAAAATCTTAAATAAAAATAATAGCGTTATTTAAAGACAAACAATCAATCTGTAAAAATATTTCATTCTTGCAGGTTTTTATATTTTGTTCAATCATATATTTACTGAAAGTAGACAGTTCTATGTTCATAATAAACTGACGAGAAGTTAATATATGTATCATAATCATCATCATTGTCATCATACTCCATTCACGAATTTAGGGCAATTGTTGACCTTAAGACCTTTTTTTTGTGACTTTTAACTCTTTTTGCCTACTCTTAAATAATTCCCTTTTTCCTCCTTTTCTGATTTTTTCTGTTACTTTTCAAATATTTTTATGTACCAAATTTTGCCATTCAATTTACTTTACTTATACACCCCCCCACACACACATATATATTAGATTAGAAGAAAAAGTCAATTATGAACAGAGTGGGGAGGAAAAGGTCAAAAGATCATTAAAAATAAAAAAATAAAAAGAAAAAGATGATAAAAAATTACACCCACTCTTTCTTAATTTCAGACAATATCTGACTCATTGGTTTCTTTCAGCGAACTTTAATTTGTCCTATAAAGAAAAACGTGAACCTAAAAATCCTAAGTATGGTTATATCGAAAGAAAATGTTGGCTTTGTCTATTGTATTGAGTTTGAGCCAATGAAATGCTCTGATGTCATATGGGTTATGTTTATGATATATCTACCCTATTCCATAGTTTAGTTAGAATGTAAGTAGCAGGAAAAAATATGCTATTTGCATTAAGTAGAGTTGATTATTCTTGGACTTACTTACGACGCACAGCTCTTACTTGACTAATAACAACTATGTACATATATTATAGTGTAAATAATTATTAACAACCAAGAACTTAAATTTGGTTGCAAAACAGAACTTATATAGAGAAAAGTGAGATATCAGTTTGCGAAATTCAAATGGAAGAAAGTAAAATATACTTTATATTCTAGAATAAATAGAAGGTACACTTAGGACTATAAGAATAAAATAATTTAAAATGTGAATATGTTAATAATATAAACATAAATATTCTAAAGCAAAAGGAAAAAAGTAATTATTATGCATTTTCATGGTATATACAATTTCAATAAATCTGCACTGATGACTATATCATTCAATTAATAATATAAACTGTTGAAACTGAACAAATTATTGCTTATGCTGAGTATAATAATAAAGATATTTCAGTTTTTTTATTGCAATAATATTTGGATAAACTTAACATTATGTCTATAGTAGGCTACATTATATAATCTAGAGACACTATATTTTCGATCCATGATTTTACTTTCTTGTACAGTTACAGGTAGCACTAAATATGTTATCAATGCTGTAGTTGAACATTTTTGGTAGTTTTATTTTAATTTAATAATATAAAGCTACTATAATATTTATGATGTACACTTTTTAAAAAATGCTATAATCATATATTTTCAAAATGTTTTAAAATATTTATAGATTTTTTATTTAATATACATTAGTTCCTCCTTTTAATTTGCACAAATGATTATTGAAATGAAAAATAAACGAATATATATTCTTTTATAAAATACAACTTTATAGCTACAGGACCTTATTTCAAAATTATAATCACTAAATTATGCATAGAGTTTGGTTCCATATCATGAAGCACACTGTTGCTAGTTTTCTATTAGCCTTTTAAATTAGAACAGATGCTCAAAATGTATTAATGTTATATTTAAATTAATATTGGGAAGTAAACATTATGAGGTTATATCATTAATAATGAGTGGAGAACATATTTTTAACGACTCACCTCATATAATTTCAAATTTCTTTGATACCGGCGGTTTCACACAATATATTGTCCTTCGTCAGTCATGGCTTCCACTGATGAAATTTTATGGTTGTTGATTTCTCTAAGGACATCACCTCTTGTGCTGCCATATTTGGTTGTGATTATAAACTTTGTAATTACATTTTTATCCACCGGAATATCGAAGTTCATAGATCGATATTTATTCTTCTGAATGAAGCCATGACTAAAGAGGGACAAGATATTGTCTGAAACCCCCGGTATCAAAGATATTTGAAATTATATGAGGTGATTCCACTCACTATTAATGTATTGATGTTACCGGTATTTGATTTTTGATTTTACATAAATAATATTTAAATTAATTATACCGATATATAATAAATAAAATAAATAATTACTGCACTTTAATAAAAACGTCTTAGAATTAAGATTATTTCGTCATCAATGATAATCTTTTTATTTAAACTACAGCATTGATTCCATTAACATTTTATTAATTTTTACAGAAATTAAATGTACCGGTATCTAACTTCTCTGAAGAATTATTAAGTTAAAAATCATAAATTATACACCCAAATACATAATGAGGAAAAATTAATAATATAAAATTTCTCTACACATATTATTAATAATGATAACATGCAATGATAACTGGTAGTTTATATGGAAAAAATTATGTATATACCTTTCCTAAATTCATTAATTCTGATGTGATTTTTAACATAATTTCTTGAAGATGATGATCTATGATTCTTAGATGTGGAATTTCCATTACAAAACATGAGACTTCAGAAATAAGTTGGCATTTTGATGAAGGAGGATATTAAATATATATCAATAAATGTTTACATAGTCAAATTTATACCTTTCTAAATTAATGTACATGTTCCAAATGTTAACTTAAATTCTAGTACTTACATAAATGTTTTGATTGATATGAAGAATAAATAGTTATGCTTCTTCAAGTTTTTTATAAAAGGTAATTCTGTTTTATAAATAATTGTGGATAAGAACAGTGTTTCTTGATTTTAACAAAATTTATCGTACTGAATAGAATGACAGACATACTAAATTGAAGTGTAATGTATTACTTACTCTGCTCTTCTTCTTCTTCTACTACACTCTCCTCAACCAGATTTTCAGGTTCTTCTTCTATTGTTGGTTTCACATTGTCTTCTTCATCACTGTCAAGACCTAATTCTTTGGCATCTTCTTCTCCCATAACCCTGTATATTTCAGCTCTTGTTTCCAAAATCTCACGCACAATATCTGTGAGGAAAAAACACAATAAAATGATACAATGTAATATTTTTAATTTTTCTGAAAGAAGAATTAAATTTTGAGTAACTCTATTTCTAAAATGAAATTAAATTATTGCTCTCCTGTTAAGATATGATGAATTTATAAACTATTAGGACCATCAAAATAATTTTATTCTACAAAACATAATGTAATTATAGCAATATAAAAGATGAAATATTAGTAGAAGTTACATTGTAAGATTGAAGGTAAAAGCTTCATTGCTGAATTTCTTTAAGGGATTTACCTGTGAGTATATCTCTACTGCTGACCATATGATTCATTTCCTGCTTCACTTCATTCATTAACCATGGCATGAAACCTTCCTCTGTGCCTGCAAAGAGCAAAATATTCATAAAATTTAGAAAAAAAACTTATAGGAGTTTATATTTGAAGAGAAAAATTTTCGCCTAGACCGAGACTCGAACCCGGGACCTTTGGCTTTCCGGGCCAAATGCTCTACCAACTGAGCTACCGAGGCGAATTACGATCTACACGCAATTTTTTTCTCTTTATATGTTGTAATTCCCTCGCGCCAAATGCTTTGAAACCTTTGCTTCTATTTTTGCCTATGGCGGCCTCTTAGTTAAGAAGACATTAATTGGGAATTTAACACTACTTTATAAAGCCAGTAGGGCTTATATTGAATTTTTCTCTTTAAATATAATTTACCCTTCAGTGAGAAGTGTTAAATTAATAATAAAAACATCAATTTATAGGAGTTTCTTCAGATTTTCATTTTTTAGACTTTAATATTCTAAATTCTGGGACTATTAACAAGATCAGATAACTTTTCCAAATTAGTTCTCCTGTCAGACTCAAAAGCAGCTCTTCAATCAATCTATCACTCAAACACACACGACTCCAAACAATGTTATGACATGATACTACAACTCCATAACTACGGTAAAGAAATCATGCTACAGTGGATTCCATCACATTGTGGAATCTTGGGAAATTAAGCAGCCAATCTCCTTCAGAAGAAAGGTTCCCTGGTAACACAATCACCAACACCCAAACCTATATCTTATATTTCGGTAAAAAGGCACATAAAATAAAAAAAACCAAGGATATAAATGATAACAGACTTCATTCGTCTACAAAATATAAGAAACGGAAAAGCCTCCTTCAAAACACAAACATCATGCCAGAACTTCCACGGAAGACAGCAGTTGCACAATTCAGATTAACTAAGGACACGATTGCCTTGCTAAACACTTGCACAAGATCAATATATTGTCTACACCAAGATGCATTCTATGTAACCAACCAGAAGAAGAAATGGACGATGAACACCTCAACAACTGTGTAGCCATCAAAGAGGAAACTTCCAAAACTTCGAAGTACTGGAGAGCAAGACTGCTAATGACTTCAGTGTTAGATGCAGCACATTAGACACCAAACAACCAACCATATTCTACATTCTTAAACATAACGAAAAGTATTCTTCAACCACTTCTATGGCATGCTGTCCAATTTGGGGTAATACATTCAGATACAAGATAAAATACATTCATTACTTAAGAATGAAGTTTTAAGAATGTCTGTGAACGCACCTTGGTTTATCCGAAGCAGGGAACTATACAGAGAATTGGGAGTCCAAAAAATATAAGAATACATTTCTTTGACAAATTACAATATGCAATATTTGAAATGGGATGAAAGGAACTGGGATCGTGTCAACTTATTGACCTCACTTATATAATACACTAAAAATCTGTTGGAATTGCTTAGTCTTATTGTTTTATGCATTGTAATGTATGTTTTGTTACATAAACGATTCTGTATTTACTGTAAAATTATATACTGTATAGGTAAAGTGATCCCACTGCAGTCCTTAGGAGGGCCTAGGGATAGTAGCAGGTTAAGGCTCCAACCTTCCTAGACAATAAGCATGAGATGCCAGTCAGATTATCAGCACTGTGTGATGTCCATCTTCATAAATATATATAATACATACCTATTTTTATATCATCAATGAGATAGCCGGCCTCTTTGAGACCCTCCAGAACTGATGGTAGTAAGTCAGCAAGATATCCATGTGAAAGAACAGCTGCAGCAATGCGTTCTTCAGCTTCCTTTTGTTGTGATGAGGCATCCTTAAATTCCTTCAAACGGTTGTCCTGAATGCAAAAAATACAATATATTTGGTACGGTTCATTTTATATTTTTATTTTCATCTCATTTATATTAGATTATTCTCATAGTTCTACTCACTCTCACTGTTTCTCTCTCTCTTTTTAAAAAAACACGCACGCACACAATCACACAATCACACACACACACACACACACACACACACACACACACATATATATATATATATATATATATATATATATATGTATAACATGAAAAGAAAAATATATGCCTGAGTCGGGATTTGAACCCGAGATCTCTAACTTTATACGTTAGCGCTCTAACGAACTGAGCTATTCAAGAATCTACATGATTAAGAAAGTTTTCTTTGGTTTTCCGCGTCATGGATTCAAGGTCAGCCTCTAGTCACTGATTCCGACGTTTCAGCATGATCCCACATGCCATTATCATTGCTGAAACATCGGAATCAGTGGCCAGAGGCCAACCTTGAATCCATGATACAGAAAACCCATGAAAACATTCTTAATCATACTTATATTCGCCAAAATCTACAATATATATATATGATATGAAAAGAAAAAAGAATGCTTGATTCGGGATTTGAACTCGAGTCTCTAAAGTCTGTACCTTTAGCGCTCTAACCAACTGAGCTACCCAAGAATTCCAAGACAAACATACAATTTTCTTATACATGTAGTATTCTCAATTCACACAAGAGGTAGCGGAAATTTCTTTCAACTGCCATCTAGCGGCTAACATAACAGTTAAGCAAATTATTAAAGAGAATATTTACTTTATAGCAGTAACGCTTGTATATATAGATATTATAAATATATTTTTGACATTTGGCAATGAAGGCAAATATGATATGAAAAGAAAAAAGAATGCTTGAGTCGGGATTTGAACTCGAGTCTCTAAAGTCTGTACCTTTAGCGCTCTAACCAACTGAGCTACCCAAGAATTCCAAGACAAACATACAATTTTCTTATACATGTAGTATTCTCAATTGATACTACATGTATAAAAAAGTTGTATGTTTGTCTTGGAATTCTTGGGTAGCTCAGTTGGTTAGAGCGCTAAAGGTACAGACTTTAGAGACTTGAGTTCAAATCCCGACTCAAGCATTCTTTTTTCTTTTCATATCATATTTGTCTTCATTGCCAAATGTCAAAAATATATTTATAATATATATATACACACACATATACATATCTGTCTTCATTTAAAATTTATAGGGAATTACAACGTACATAAGAAGAAAAATTTGCGTCTAGATCGTAACTCGCCTCGGTAGCTCAGTTGGTAGAGCACTTGGCCCGGAAAGCCAAGGGTCCCGGGTTCGAGTCCCGGTCTAGGCGAAAATTTTTCTCTTCAATTATAGTTATCTGTTTTTAAATTTAAACAAAATCACACACACTCTCTCTCTCTCTCTCTTTCATTTACACACACAAACAAACACACACACACACACACACACACATATATATATATATATATATATAGGCCCATATATGTACACTTATGTAAATTAAAAAAATGGTGCCTGAATATTTTTTTTTTAAATTGAGATATCATTTCTTTAGATGCTTATGAACAAAGTTTAAAATCAATATTATTTGTATTTTAAGCTTCATCTCTCACTGTTAGCCAATTTCATTGTGAGATGTAAGAATTGAATATTAGATATTTAATAAATATTGTTAATATTATCTGATTTTTTTTTCGTCCGAGTGTCTTCACTGAAAACTCTGGGAGCTTATAGATTATAATATTATCAGGATCATAAAGTGAATCTGTTTTCTCTTGTAATATCAAATGAAATGTTAAATACATATTCTTGTTAAATTATATTACACATTTTAAAGGAAAAATACAAGTTGAGGTGTCTGGGAATATATTCAGTGATGTAAGAGATTTTTCCTATCTAATGGCATTGGATCCAGTAGGGTTGGAAGAAGAGATTGCCAATTTAACAGTCTAGTTTCCCTTTAAAAATTTGTTATGGTAAAGCAATAATTTTATTAATTCCATATTAATACTGTATTTATTTAAACTATATATTCATTTTGTTGTAAGTTTTTTGATATTTCAAATACATTTATTGGATTTAGGTTTATATAATAATTTGAACTGAATGGAAATGGATAGGAATTATTATGTATTTATTTACAGATTTTTAATGTTTATACATCTTTCTGTGCCTAAAGTCTTCTTTTCCTTCTCCGCTCGTCTCTATCTATCCACTCCATGTCCTCCAGTCCTCTTGTTCTCATTCCAGTTCTTATTTCTTGCATCCACGAGTTTCGAGGTCTTCCTTTTCTTCTTCTTCCAGGTGGACACCATTTCAATGTTTTCCTGGCTAACCTTTCTTCTTGCATTCGTCGTACGTGCCCATACCAATTTAACTGCTTATCTAATATATAAAAATTAATATTTGTTTGTTTGTTGGTTTGTTTGTTCGTATTCAATGCGCGGCCATATCGTTGATCCGATTTTGATGAGTTTTTTTGTAAAATGTTCAGGAGATTCCTGGGATGAACATAGGCTATAAAAGAGTTATGACATTCAACCCCTTCGCCCCTAAAAATCACACTTTGTAGTGAAAAACGTGAAATGAAATCCCTATTTTGACGCTTAAATGGGTTACGCTGCCTAAACCGTAACAAATACACCAAATTAAATATCTCACAAAGCTCTACAAAAAAGTCCGCGATAGCAATGTTTATCTTTTAAGGATAACTCACAATAATCATTTTTGTCTTTCATTGATACCAAGAAGATCGGGATAAGTAGATTCCCGGGCAAGCGTGCTCTGCCATTCCGTTCATCAAATTGAGATGGGGCGTTTTGAAAAATGTTCAGGAGATTCCGGAGATGAACAAAGTTTATAAGAGAGTTATAATACTCAACCCCTTCATCCCCAAAAATCACCCTTTGTAGTGAAAAAGGTGAAATAAAGTCCCTATTTTGACGCTTAAATGACTTACGCTGCCTAAACCTAACAAATACGCCAAATTAATGTACACAGAATTGAATATCTCAAAGAAACTCTACAAAAAGTTCGCGTCAGCATATGTTTATCTTCTACGGATAACTCACAATAACCATCTTTGTCTTCCATTGATGACAAAAAGATCGGGGTAAGCAGATTCCCGGGCAAATATAACAGCGCACGGCTAGTGGTAAAAGCACATAAACATTTATTTAGGAGTAGCGGCGCACGCCGGGTATTAGTTAGTATATTATATAATCTACTATTGAATATATAATATTCATTTTTTCTCGTGACAGTATTTCTTATTTTTTTCTAAATTTGAACATCTTGCTGCTGTCCTTAAGCAATTCGTTTCCATCGACATAAGCTTTCGTTCTAAGTTTTTGTTGAATTTTCAAACTTAAGCTCCATATATATAGGCCTATATATATATATATATATATATATATATATATATATATAATAATCATAATCACATTAAAAATTATGATTCATATATATTGATATAGTCTACTTTCGTTTAAATTGAATTAATTTTTAAATAAATGTCAATATGGAAACTAGATAGAAAGTATTGAACTTAAAAGCACAAAAAAGGTGGCTAATATGTAACAATAAAAATAATATTGTTTTAATTTAAGGAAATTAGTATTCATTTTTACATTGATTTCATATGAATTTGTGCTAAGATTAAGAGTTTCTTGAAAGAGAGAAAAAAAGTAATTTAATTATCATTATTGGTTAATATATAAAATGCACAAAAACTGAAACAGATTGTGGAAACCAAGTTTCGTTAAAATTCACTAAAATATTCGATCTTTTATTATTCATTTCATACACCTCAACGATGGGTAAATCATATTTGAAGAGAACAAATATACGCTCAGACTGGGACTCGAACCCAGGACCTTTGACTTTCTAGGCCAATGCTCTAAAGACTGAGCCACCTGGGCGAGTTCTAATCTAAATGCAATTTTTTCTGTTATATACGTTATCAACCGTACACAAGATAAAAATGTGCGTTTAGATTGGAACTCGCCCAGATGGCTCAGTCGGTAGAGCATTGGCCTAGAAAGCCAAAGGTCCTGGGTTCGAGTCCCAGTCTGACCGTATAATTTTTCTCTTCAAATATGATTCATGAAAATAGTTTTATATAATGTGAGAAAAGATAGAGTTGTTTTAAGCAACAAATACTTAATCACATTTTTATTACATGATAACTATAAAAATATTTTTTTTTTGCAATGTATATAGAGAAAGATTTGCGTTTAGATCGGTACTTGCTCAGGTAGCTCAGTTGGTAGAGCACTTGGTCTAGAGAATTAAGAGTCCCGGGTTCAAGTCCCGGTCTGAGCGTATAATTTTTCTCTTCAAATATAAAAATAATGTTTTTTTCTGCCATGGCAATGGTTATAAAACCATGGTTGTGGATTAGATTATGAGTTTTCAAATAATAACTATGAATTTTCAGTTTTCTGTAGAAAACGGAAACAATTTTAACTGTGAAATTATCTTCGCAGTTCAGACTTTTCTGAAATTGATTGATATGTTGATGATATTTCAAGGACATAAACAATTAATTCATTCTAGTATTAGAAGACAAAAAGCATAATTATGTATAAATTGAGTTTGGAATATAAACAATGTTCAATTCTTACACTTATTAGATAGTAAATTAAGAATTTTACCTTCTCTTCTTCAAGTCTTCTTTCTTGCTCTTCCAGTCTTTGCTGTTCTGCCTTCTCTCCTGCTCTCAGTTCCAAAAATCGTCTTTGTTGAGCTCTTAGTGCTGTCAGTTCTTCTTCTTCCAGAACTTCTACCAGAGCTTGCTCGATTGTTTTACCAACCAGTACCTCTAGAATTGGCTGCACTTCGAGGTCGAAATCAAACAACTGTACAGATAGAAGTGTTCATAAATTTGATGTTGTATATTACAAAGTAAATTATCGCATAAAGAATAAAAACAATTAGTAAAATACATGACTTTTATGTTTGAATGGCAAAGATAGAATATAAATTGTCTGGGCATAATTCTAATCAAAATTACTTTAAGTCCAGTAAACGTTTTTAAAACAGATATTTGCAGATGAAAAAGAGAATGTCATGAGCTAATCATCTTAACATTTGTCACAAACAACTTCATTGTGTAAATACAATATTTCATATTGTTTATTTTTTATTATTTCACTCACCTCATATGAGTGAAATAATAAAAAATAAACAATATTAAAGAACCTCATAGTGTTATTTCCTATCTACATAACTTAACAATATTTCATATTTACAATTATCACCTCTAAGGTTGGTAAATTTAATCTTATACGGCAATCAAAATTAATGGATCAAATATCCATAAGAAATATAATCTCTGACTTTACACTAATTTTTTTCTTGGCAAGAATTGAACAAATTGCTTTCTATAGATGAGCAAAGAGTTAGTAAAATAAATTTTTACATATGTCTGCACTGACTACAATGTTTTAATATTATAACTAAATTAAAGATTTCTTGAACATCTAAATTGTTTAGAAAATTTTAAAAAGCGTAATACTAAATTAATTAAATAGAAAGAGTGAAATACTTAAATTAATCAAATAACTATGCATATTTCCGATTTTTATTTGAAAATTAACATTTTTCAATCCTGGATAGAAACTAATTTAAGAAAGAAAAATTAACATGTGAACCGGGATTTGAACCCTGGACCTATCGTTCTCCGTACGAGTGTGCTGTCCAATTTCACCATTCAAACGACGATACAAACATTAACATTTCTTTCAACTCATACAATTCTCGTTCGTCCGAAGGCTAATAGCTGTCGCTATCATCACGCCAACTGACGGCTTCTATTCAGAAGTATTTTTATTGAGAATTTATACATTACTTTTTGGCAGTAAAGCTTCATATGTTCGATGTTTTTATTTAAATTAACATTTTGCAATCCTGGATAAAATCTAATTTAACTGTGTATATATTTCCGTATAGCCTATCATAATCAACACCCCATTTTATTGAAAATATGAAATGCGCTATATATAAAACAATAACATAATTTTTATTTAATCGTAGTCAGATGCAGTTCTTTAGACTGTGACATCCCATTATTGGTATTTTATTATTATTATAACTACCATTGTTTTTATTATTATTATTTTATTTATTTATTTTACCTGAAGGAGTTAAGACCGTAAGGTCTTCTATGCCACTTCACCAGGGTTTTAAATTATATATACAACAAGAATTATGATTGATACATAACAGATATAGACTACATAATATAAATTTGACAAGGGTAAGAAAGAAAAATAGTAATAATAATAATAATAATAATAATAATAATAATAATAATAATAATAACAAAATAATAAACTATAATTAGACTAAGTAAATGGCTTGGTAAAGAAAGTTATTATTATTATTATTATTATTATTATTATTATTATTAATATTATTATTATTAATATTATTATTATTATGGATAAAAAAGATATCCCTGAAAAAATTACTAGTTATAATAAAAGTTTAGGAATTATTAATCAATTATTAACCATCCCTTGTACAAAAAAACACCAGATTACGTTTATATAACACTTTGGCTAGAGCTGTGTTGATCTATGGTACTGAAGCATGGTCACTAAAAAGACAACATGAAAGCAGAATAACTGCTTGTGAAATGAGATTCATGCGCAGAACAGCGGGTTACACCAGATGGGATCGGAAAAGGAACACCGACATCTTAAAAGAATTGAAGACCACGCCAATTTTGGAATATATTAAACAGTACCAACTAAATTGGAAACACCATCTTGAAAGAATGAGTTCAAATCGGATCCCCAAAGCTGTTTATAATTATATACCAAGAGGAAGAAGATCACTGGGCCGTCCTATGAAACGCTGGAGGGAAAATTTTCTATAGGATCGTAACAGGCCTTGGCCTAATACTTGGAAGGAAGAAGAAGAAGATTATTATTATTATTGTTACATTATATTATTACTAGAATCATCATATTATTTACTGCAAAAATGCAAATAATAAAAAAAAACAACTAACTCACTGACATTTATTGAACCTGGAAATTCATGGCTATGTGGACATGAGATCCCTAACATTCCTTTTCTGAGCTAATATTTTCCAATCAAATCCTGTATAATTTATTTCCCTTAAGTCAACGACAATAATAAAATAATAACAATATAATGCTAATAAGAGAATTATAATATTTATAAGAAAAATATATAGTACAAATTCTACCCTAAATTTTAACTCATCTGAACCTCTTTTACTTAATTTTTTTTATAAAAACATGTATCAACTTACATCTCCTGGGTATATCTGAGTTTCAACATCCAACCCAACTTTAGCAGGAACATATGCAGGACTCTCAGGGCGATCCAGAAATAAGTCAGTCTGGCAACTTGCATCTGCTTCTGGAGGACGGTCAGAAATCTGCACACATATATAAAAGAAAATTATTCATCTATAAGAAAATTAAAAGAAATAAGTAGTAATAGTAGGAGTTTATTAGACTAAAGGTAAGATACATACAATGTTATTTACAAATATGGGTCGCACGGGCATTAAGCGATACGTGCTGTTGACAGTCCGTTACAATAAAATAATGTTTGGTAATGATATAACGTTAAACAAAAAAAAAAACACAATTTTACAATTAGATAATAATACAATAACATTATACATTAATTAAGTTATGTAGAATTCTTAAGAATTAATGATATTACATTTTGCTAACATATTTACTTATTAACGAATGAGTGTTGTTCTTATTTTCCGTGTTTTGTCGACATTTACCCAAGTTTATCCAATTTTTTTGGATTATCATTAACTCGTAGCATGCCAATCTTTCACGATTTGAATTTATAAATATTTCCGGTAATAACTGACGCTTCCAGTATTCTAAATCGTTACATTTCCCTAACATATGTACCTCGTCTTCAAAGCTCCCGCACATTGGACATATCGCGAATGTCGCTAGTTTTTAGAAATTTCCAAGCCCTGACCTCTCTTTACATTCTAGATTGAGTATATAAGATTCGTTTCCCCAAACGTCTTTCAGGTCTTTTTGTAAAAACAGTGAGCGTTTTCCCGTACATTCTGCGAAAATATCTTGTTGGTTTATATCTAAGTACCTCCACCTTATTTTTCTCCATACATTCTTGCGATTTTCAGTCCCTTTTTCCCATACCCAACCCACCCCAATCTTTTGGTAAAATAAATAAATTATTAATGGTCATGCAAAAGTGGTTAAAATATTTAATATTTTATCTTAAAATGTATATACAAGCAAACATAACTTTATTTTAAATACGTTTTTGTCCAATGCCACCAGGATGTCTTATAACATTTCTAACATTCTCTCATGTCATTGATAGAAGTACTAGGTATAACCCACTTCTGAGGTTGGGGTGCCTGGAAGGCAGAGTTACATTACCCGCATAGATATGATTGAAATGATAACGAAGAGCCAGGAGAGTCCTTTAACTTAACATACATTTCAGATCATGGAGAACATCATTCTTAAACTTATTGCATCAAATTGTGATCTTCAATTCATGTGCTGGCTTGAATAGGAGTTTCAATTTCCGATTAACCTGACGAAATTCACTGGATTTGAATATTCTTATCAGCATCTTGTATGTCAGTCAATTGTCTTGATTACATCAGACCATTTATATAGTATTGGTACATTAAGAGAAGTGATAGATGGCCGAAAATGAAGCCAAATACGTGCATTCATTCTCATTTGAAGCGACGTTGCTGAATTTGTGAAATTTTTATAAGCAAATGGAAACTTTTATGTCGAAAAGTGGAAAATCTGTAAATTTAGATCAACGAACTCAAGTCTTGCAGCAATTAGCAGGTATTAAACGTAAAATGGTCACTTCGCATGCAACTTCTACTACACGAATTACTTTAGGTGAAGCAGCTTCCTCTCCACATACCCGAGTTTCAAAAAGTAGTGAATAATATGGATATCTATGCAAAGCTTTTCTTTCATCAGACATTCCTTTATATAAACTGAGCTTAGAAAATCGTTTGCAAATTACTCTAATTTTGAATCACCAGAAAAATCAATATTAATAAAATTATATGTCCCTGTATGTTATGAAGAAATGCTAGGAAAAACCAACGCAGATTGTGACAATGAAAAAAGTACGGTTAAGCGTGGATGAACACAGGACTCTAGTGACGGAAATTGTGAAACATTATGGTAAGTGTGCTAGGAGATAATTAAATATTTTCCAACCTGTGTTTTTATTAGCATATAGAGAAATGTCTGCATCAAATCGTGTAACGATGGTTCGCTTATTCAAACTATCTCTGCAGTTATTATGGCCAAAAGGGGTAAAATTTGATAATGTTTTGCTCTTATTTATAGATGTTGCTCCGTATATGAAGAAGGCAGAGAAGGCCTTCTTGTAAGTTTCCTAAACATATACACGTAACTTGTATAGCATACTGTTTACACAGAGCATGTGAGTCCTCACCCTCTTCTTCTTGCTTCCAATGTAGGCAGTTTGCCTGTTCTTCTTCAGAAAATCGCCTCAAGCTCAACCTATCTTTCCATCTTTTTTTCGGTCATCCTGGTCTCCTTCTCTCTAAAGGTAATTCTTCCCTAGCAATCCTGACTATTCTTGTGTCTTGCATACGACTTACATCGCTCAGTTGCTGCAACAACGTCATAACTCAAAAAAACATAGTTTTCAGGAGAAGCATTTAAAGGTTTGAAATCCATATACCTTTGCCTGTATTTGTCATAAATATCAAATTACTGTACCAACTCATTGTATACAATAGTTTATGTCATTCTTCCTGAATATAGAACTGAGTTTTGTCTTTCATGTAGTACCAATAACTCAAAATCGACAATTTTTTAGTTATGACGTTGTTGCAGCAAATGAGCGACATGATCATTCCATTCTTGTTTTCTGCCTAATATCCAATCAGTTATTTTATTTACATGTAATTTCATTCTAAACTGTTCACTTTTGTCTGTGTCCCATATCGTTTTATTCTCGAATGTTCTTAGAATCCTCATCTCACTTGTTTGCAAGTGTGAATGATTCTATGACAAGGGAACACCACCTAGAAGCACTCGCCACTAAGATGCCCTACGAAGTTAAGGGAGAAACATCTGAAAGAAACACCAGTTATATTTCACGGCCAATAGCCCGGAATCTTTTAATATCAGTATATTCTTTTCCATCTGTTGGTGCATAAACATTTTAAAAAGACATTAAGAAAGTGTCTTTTTAATCTGAAGCAAACATATTCTTTCATCTACGGGTTTAAATTCTGGGATAAATGCTGTTTCTGCCTCATTTCTTGCATTCATTTTCCCCCTACATACAGTAATATGGTATCTGTTTCTTTATCGCAGATGTCTTGTTCCAACGAAAAAGGTTTCCTGCATTGCCAATATTTTAATATTTGGTTGAGATATGGTTAGTAATATTGACTTAAGGGCAGTGGCGGAGAGTCTATGTTAGCACTGTCACTGTTAGAATTAAACTCGTTGATATTTAATTAAAATAAACAATACCAGAACGGTATACAAAAATGCATTGATAGTAATCTAAATGTTATAAACAATAGTAACTTAATATATATGTTATGCATAAATACTGTAGCATTCCAATACTATACAACGTACAAGTGTTTCAACGTTTTTAAATCCCGACACTGTTAGCTGGCTTACATGCAACGGGACCTTGAGAATTAGTTGCGCAGGCGCATTCAAACTGATCGGTAGCACATCGTGATGCATTTCAAACCGAGTAGCAGGCTGCCCAATGCTACTATGTTGTTGCCCTGTTAGCACTCCAGAAACGACTAACAGTGAGATTTCAGTTGCTCCGAGTAAGTTCTGTTTAGAGTTGGCTGTATAGTATTTCTGAGCGTATCAAGTACAATAATTAAACCACTGAGTAAATATTATAATAGGAGAGAAATGCGTTTGAGTTATTGAATACCTTTTCCTGCCGAAGCTTTGTTCAGAAAAACTAGTATATTACGATGCAAGGTTGGGAAGTGGTTTTTACAGAATCGAGGAAAAAGTTTAAAAAACTGAGCGATTCTGTAAAACACTTCACAAACGTGCGTTGTACATTATTTTTTGCGCGATAGTGTTTTCAAAATAATAAATAATAGTAAAATAACATCTTTGTTGGAAATATTTGCGTTCATTATAGACAACTGACTAACGTTAACAGTGTGGGCAATGTTTATTAGTAGAAACTATAGGAGGCCTGTCCACCGCTCTGGTCTCGGGGTAGCGTGCTGCCTTGTCACGCAGCGGTCCCGGGTTCGATCCCCGGTCGGGACAGTTTTTCTGGGTGAGGTTTTTATCGGGGTTTTTCCTCACCTGTAAGACAAATGTCAGGAAAACTTTAAGGCCCAAACGGTCCTCGAAATCATATGGCCATCGCAATCATCAACATTCATATTCATCTTAGGTTAAGCTTACGATTAGGGACTCTCCTGGCGCACCATTATCATCATCATCATCACCCATCATATCATCGGGGCAACGTAACCCCGCCTTCCAGAGTCCCAACCTCAGAAGTGGGTTACAAGTACGCCATGCCAGGAGAGAAACCAGGAATGTTGAAAGACAAACCTGGGGCATTTGAAAAAAAGCTATAGGAGGCCTTGAGAACAATTATTGATAACATGACCGCAAGTACGTATTTATTGTTTTATATTGTTTCGAATAAAGTTCAGTTCATTTAAAATGCAGCGATTTGTTTTGTACAATGTATATTAACACTATCTTTTGAATATTTTCTGTATATACATTGAGGGCAATGGTTTTACTTCCCGCACGTGAGTGTAAATTTAATATTACAGTATAGTTATTTAGGTTGGCAACCCCGAAATGTAGGCAGCTGAACTTTCAATAATGATCGCCATTGCTGGTAAGTACGACAAAACGCACTATCGCGCAAAAAAGTTATAAACAAACTCCTAATATAAATAGCCTTATAAGTCAAACAAAAAACAAAATATGTCGTTTAATGAACGACATGAGTGTTGGTATGAACATGACATATGGCTACAGAAGTCATGTTCTCTTCACTGTTAGTCCTGCTCTCTATTTTGAAAGGAGAAAAATGTTTGGACAAAAAAGGGGCTTTCAAAATTAATGCGGATGAGCAATATCGAAAACGTTAAAGCAAATAGATACATTCTTAGCTACCTAATAGACGCTGTGTGTTTCCTAGCCGAACAAAAGCTGCCATTCAGGGGCCATATAAAAAACTTTGAATGTAACGAAAGAGGTAGGGCCTAATTATATTGAAATTTCGCACTATAGATGAAAAATTAAGAAACGATTTGGAAATTTCTACTGTGTTCGTTGGCTCATCACATGATGTTCAAAACGACTTAATATGTTCTTATCCACTACTTTATTCAATAAAATAAAACAAGAGATCTCACCATTAGTATTTCTAATAGAAGACGAGGCTGTCGACGTATAGAGATCACTTACAAGATTTAGAAACCAGCTGGAAGTGGAGACAAATATGTATAATTTAAAATCGTGCATTTATATGTTTAATTAAGGGGGGCGATGGGTGAAAAATTGACCATTTCAGATCAAAATTGATATATTTTGTTTTTTGTACTAAAAATAGCCTGTACTCTGACGTATATGTTGGCCTATGGCACTTCTAAGTGCCCTAAATTACGCCAGAGTTAAAAGGCTGCGCCAGTTAAATACTACCTGCATGTAAACCTTTAAACTTGTTTTTCTACACTTTTATTTCCACTGCATTTTAGTACATTCAGAATTGAATGGAATTCAGAAATTTTGTCCTAGAATGTTAAAATTTTTACTGTATGTCCGAAAACCAATGGGTAACAAAGTAGTGTATGGGTTTCATGATTGAAGTAATATTTTAAGAAATAAAATAATAAGATGTATGCACTTATTAATTTTTTTTTGTAATTCCACGCATGAGGTACAATATTTTTTTTGTCTCCTTTTGTATTCACATTATAAGAATTCTAATGCATGATGTTTTTCTAAATATTTTAGGGGTCTTGTAGAAAAAAAAGACATTTTACTAAAAAATTGTGGAACCCATTTAACTAAAATATATGCAAAATTTTTTAAATATAATATTTAATAACTCATAAAATAAATGTCTCACAAGAATGAAACGTAAACACACCATTATGTATCATGCTGTGAATGTTTGTACAAAACATCAAGTCTCTAGCTCAAAACATGTAGAAAATAGAAATTTCACCCATCACCCCCCTTAACTATTAATATGTCCAGTTATCGCTTTCCATTTCCTAAGCCCTATACCTATAGTAGTTTATTATATTTGATACTCCTTAACATTGCATGTCATCCTTTTTAGAAGTTCATGCACTTATTAGAAATAATATAATAAATATATCCATATTACTGTAAATGAAACGATGGCTATCACTTATCGAAATTCCACACTCCGCCACTGCTTAAGGAACCCTTCTGTATTAAGAGTTCGCACATTCCATGTTGCAATTGCTATATCCATTTTACTCTGCTTTATTTTTTTCTATTCGAATGTCCTGCCCGAGGATTTTGTGACAATTGAGGCTTAAGGATCTTCGGTTGTTAACTCTACGACCAAACCTCAGCAATCCGGAGGAGAGATGTGTCTCTTTTTTATTGTAATCTCACCCTTGACTTTTCCGGCATGTGAGGTCCTATCAGAGCAAACCTACATCTGGTATGACTCTTGGGATCACTGGTACATGAGGTCCTATCAGAGCAAACCTACATCTGATATGACTCTTGGGATCATTGGTACATGTAAACTCTACTGTTACTACAAGTCAGAGACACCACATGAAGACAATACTGTGAATACTAAAGCATTGCCTGCTATGGTGTTAATAGTTCTGTAATTTGGTAATGAATCATTGCAAATCTGTTATTTTAATTTTAAGATATTAAAATTGATTCAATATTCACTGTTATTTACACAATATTCCGCAAATTAATCAATAAATAGTTGGCATACTGCTATCTTAAGTGGTATCATTTATCACCCAATTGAGCTTGGCTATGAGATAATGTTCCATCTAAAATGAATGTCATACAAAAGTGTTAGTTACATTTTATTCAATTGGGCGTGAGGTTAGAACCCTCGCCTCGGGAAAATATTTCAAACTACGAAAACCTCAAGCAAATAGAAATGGCTTATATTTATTGGCACAACCTGACAAATAGAAAAAGGACAATGATTTTAAATTTGCTACAAGGAAGAAAAAAACGAAGGCCGAAGCTATGATGGATGAGGTGGATGGAGATGCTAGAGACTTGGGATTGAGAAATTGGTGGAGAGAGGCACAGGACCGAGCTAATTGGAGGAGGCTCCTTGAGGAGGCCAGGACTCAGGAATGGGTTGTTGCACAGTGATGATGACGATGATGAAATCTTATTCAATAGAGATTTTCAATTAATATACCATTATTCAAGGGAGATTTTCAATTAGTAAACACAAAATTAAGTTTACTACAAAGATAAAACTATTAGCATTAACTTACTTCATAAAATAAAATAAGTTAAAATATACCTAAGAAGGTATTTTTTAACTTATTTTATTTTATGACTCTCCACCTCAACGGTTTTAACAATGAATTTTATTAATATTAACTTACTTCTTCCAGATATTTCTCAGTCTGTACATTCTCATGCTTACGACCAGGAACTGGAGGTGGTGTACGCAGTCTGAAACGTGCATTTCTAGTCTGTCGACCTTGTGCTCTTCGCCTTGCCATTGCCCGTCGTCTAGCTTCTTGTTGTCTTGATGCCTGTGATTCTCCATCCGTCTGTGAACCATAATATTAAAAAACATAACAAAATGAAAATAAATATACGTTACATACATTTTGATAATTCTCCTTTTAAAAGGTGAATAGTTTATATATTTTAGATAATGAATACAAATTAACAAAGCTAAACCCATGAGCACTAAAATTTTGCTTGTTTCATTGAATTAAAAAGAACATTGTATATTTCACTATGTGGAAACTTTAATTGACTTGGTTAGGTCTGTTATAAAAAAATCACAATTAATTAATATTTAAGAACATCCAATGGATGAATGAGTCATTTTTTATCTTACTCATAGTTTATGTTTTCTTAAACATGGTAACTGGTTTCTTTTGATATCGTTTCTACATTTCCGAGTATCCCAATTGAAAAGATAAATATTTTAGAAAAATGGCTAAATTCCTTCAAACTAGAAAGAACAATAATAGAAGAATATTTAAATCTTACAAAACTTTGTATCGACAATAATTTCTTCACCTTCAATGGAAAATTTTATAAACAAATCTCAGGTCTGGCTAATTTATTTATGGGTTATTTAGAGTGCCATATCACCAATGCTTACCCCTGGATCTTTAAATATTGGTATAGATATGTGGATGATATTTTCTCTGTGATAAATTCTAAATATATTGAAGATGTATTAAAATTACTCACTCTTCAAGACGAATATGTATAATTTACTGTGGAATTAAAAAAGAACCACCAAATCTCATTTTTGGACCTCTACATATAAGAAATCAACAAAAACAAAGAATTGAAATCAATATATAAAGGAAAAGTGATCCCACTACAGGCCTCAGGAGGCCCTTGGGGTAGTAGGAAGTAAAGGCTCCCACTTTTTCTTGACAATCGGCACTTGATGTCAGCCGGGTTGTCATCCCTGCGTGACGGCCGCCTTTACCCCAGAACTAGCGTTTGGTACTCATTTCAGTTAGAGGATGAGTCGACCCCAGGGCCATAGTGCCGCCAGAAGGTTTGGGTCAGTTTAAAAATCCTGACCCCACCGGGACTCGAACCCTCGACCTTCCGGCTTGTAGCGCAGTGCCTTAACCACTACGCTACGGCGTGCCCCGAAATCAATATATACAGGAAGGATATTCATACAGAAATTATGTAAATTCTTCGGTTTCCAATCATATTGCGCATAAACATCCAATTTTCAACAGTTTTTTTATATAGATTATTAAATGTTCCACTAAATGAAGAAGATTTTAATAAGGAGTACAATCATATTTTGAACATAGCTAATTTAAATGGTTTTGGAAAGGAAATAATTATAAATAAATTAAAGAAATTCAGACATCGAAAAATATTAAAATAATACACCATCCTGAAATATGATTCGGAGAAAGGAAAGAAATTCAAGAAAATAACTTATCATCCTGAAATACATGACAAATTAAAAAATAATTAAAGAAATTCAATATCATATTGGCACTGATTAATAAATGTAGCCTTGGCAATCTATTAATAACCAATACGAAATTGAACACCCCAGATAGTAAAAAAATCTGGAATTTATCAAATTAGTTGTAAAGATTGCAATAAAGTATACATAGGAAAAACAAAAAGGAATTTGGACACTCGCACAAAGGAACACTTTAGAAATATTAAAAACGTTCATCAGCTATTGCAGCACATAGTTTGTTGGAGAGTCATAACATTGAAAAAGAGGCCAAACTTCTAGAACATTTGGAAAAACCTTTAGAACTGACAGTTTGGGAGAAGAAATATATTCAGAAGAACCAATTTAGATCCACGAATTTCGAAATTCCCGATGAACGGGATCTGATCTCGAAGTTCATCAAATCAACACCAGGCGGCAACTTTACAGATGGAGATTCCAACGAAAATCCGGTAGTCATTATGTCGGTTGAAAATGGGAGGGTCGTTCCTCTTTATAAAAAAAAAAAAAAAAAAAAGGAGTTCCCATGTTTAAGAAAACATAAACTTTGAGGTAAGATAAGTAATGACTCATTCATTCATTGAATTAAGAACCTCATAATGTTATTTCCTATATTTAACCATGAATTGAAGAATATTATTGAATTGAAATATTTCTTAAAATACTTCAAAACAGTTCATAATAACATAGGAGTTGATCTATAAGTCGTGAGAACGAATTCTTTTCTTTTCAAATTTGAACAATAATATTACATTATGCAAGAAGTGACTAAAGACTGTAGACTTGATATATTTGAAGAGAAAAATTATACGCTCAGACTGGGACTCGAACCCAGGACTTTTCTAGGCCAATGCTCTACCGACTGAGCCATCTGGACAAGTTCCAATCTAAACGCAAATCTTTCTCTTATATGCGTTGTCAATTCCCGCATACCAAATGCTATGAAACCTTTGCTTCTATCTTTGCAAATGGCGGCTTCTTCATAAAGAAGACATTTACTTGGGAATTTTATATTGCATTATAAAGCCAGTACTGCTTCTTTAGATCATTTTATTATTCATCTCATACATCTCAATGATGGATAAATCATATTTGAAGCGAAAAAAATATACGCTCAGACTGGGACTGGAACCCAGGACATCTGGCTAATGCTCTACCGACTGAGCATCATTGAGATGTATGAAATGAATAATAAAAACATTTGTAGACTTCAGTTTGATCCTGGGTAGTGGAAAAGTGCAGATTTTCCTTTACTTGTTAATGTGCAGACCAGCCTAGGACCATTTAGCCTTATATACAAAAGTGACACCAAAAACTTGAGTGACTGTAAAGCATATACATAAAGAGATAGACCGGAAATGTCCTATGTGCATTGATAGTGAAGGTGGCAGTTTGCTCCTTTTGGTATATTATTAATCTGGTGTCCTTTTGAACACATGCTAAGTTGAATAAACAATTTTATTAATTTATTAGTGCACTGAATAATCAAGACACGTAATAGCAGTGGAAGCAACTACCTCCTTCAGCATTAAATTATGTGTTTTTGTGTAAGATTATGTTGATCCTTGTGTTTAAATCTTTCATAGATCTTTGTAGCTTATAGTATGTTTACATTTGGCCACAATATGGTACTTTTCTTTAATTTCTGACTCTTTAATAACGACATTGCAATTCAAAATGGATGTCAAAAGAAGTACAAAGTCCAAGATAAAGACAGAAGATGCCCTTATTGTTACATATACATGTGTGTGACATGAAAAGAAAAAATAAATGCCTGAGTTGGGATTTGAACCAGAGTCTCTAAACTCTGTACGTTTAGCGCTCAAACCATCTGAGCCAATCAGGAATCCTAACACAAACATTTATTTTTTTATATATGTAGTATTCTCAATTTACACGAGAGGTAGCGGGATATCGTTCAAACTGCCATCTTGTGGCCACTGTAACAAATATGCATATATATATATATATATATATATAAACACACACATACACACGGCGGTTACTTTGGAAGGGTACTTAAGTTTAGGTCAGGTATCATTATTTATGACGCTTAAAATAACCTGAAGCCTGAAAAAGAAGCCAATGAGCAAAATTTGTTGGTCTTTTCATGCCCAGATTTTAATTAAGACTCCGAAAACTATGAATTCGACATTAACCTCCATCACTTTTTAAAATTTGATTTTTCGCTCCTTCTCACCTTTCCCCTTTAGGAGTGCTATGGGTCAAACTTGGCCATACATGTCATCGAGAGTGTTGCTAATCAGCTAAGTGACCTTGAAAGCCACGATTTCAACACTAATCTCAGTCATTTTGGTCAGTCATTTTTCACTCCTTCTTATCGCCTTAGGGGTGATAGGGTTAAACTTCAGCTTAAATGGAATCGGGACAGTTACCAATCAGCTTAGCTATATCGATAACTATGAAACTGCGAATATGAACTAATATCGATATTGTCATTTTATGTTTCACCCTTCTCATCCCTCACCCCTTAGGAGTGCTAGGAATCAAATTTACGCTTAAATACCTCTGGACTGTTAACAATCAGCTTAGCGACCCCGAAAAATATGGATTCAACACTAATCTTTATCTATTTGTAATTATAATATTTTCCCCTCTTACCCCTCACCCCTCTAAAAAGTGCTAAATGTCAAATTAGGCTAATGCCATCGAGACTGCCCAGAATGGTTTCGCGGGCGCGAAAACTGTGTATGTGACACTAATATTGGCATTTTTTCGATTATTTTTAGATGTCATTCGCTCTCACCCGCTTATAGGGGTGATAGGGATATCTAAATCCTCCCTAGAAACTCCTTCCAGATTGTAAGTTATATACGTACCGAGATTCGTCGAAATTACTCCAAGTGTTCTAGAATTATTCGGTAACACATATTGTCCGATTTCGGCCATTTTTCCATTTCCATCCCCTTTCACCCACGAAAAGATCTTAAGGGCAATCTTACTCTTACAGCTATTTTTAGATCGTAATTTATATGCGTACCAAATTTGATTGAAAATGCTAAAACTGATCAAGACTTATGTGGCATATTACATAAATTTTATTAATTTTATATAGGACTTTATATATGGATTTACAGTCAATTAGATGTCCTGATTTTAAGCTGGATGAGGTAAAATTTATTATTCAGTCGCTTGTATGTGATTTACCGATTAGCCTCTTTTATAATGAGTACTAGGCACTTCAAAATTATAAAGTCAGTTTGAATATTGGAATAACCACTTGTATCCAATAGCCACCGTCCCGCGTCCTAACCGAGTGGTTAAGGCAAGAGGCCTTGGGACAGAACTACGGGACTTGCGCTGGTTCGAGTTTCCATGGGAGAAGACATTTTCTCACGGAATTTTGGCCAGTATGGGACCGGTGCCCACCCAGCATCGTGAGGCATTTGGGTAGCTACAATAAATAGCGACTCCAGGTTGAAAAGACCAGCTATAACGGCTGGAGGACCCGACATGCTGACCACATGTCACCCCTACACTGGCTAGATGATCGTCTATCTCTGTGTTTAACACATGTGGATGTGAGGCCAGCAATCGGCTGATAGGCCAACGACCTTCTAGGCCTGTCGCGCTTGGAGTTTTTTATCCAACAGCCTATAAGTTATACTGCAAGTCACCCTATACTTAAATCATGTTGAAATTAACAATAATAGCTTTCATCTAATGATAATTTCCCAAGGTAGACACTTCCGCTATAGAATATAAATAATAAAGAGCTCATTTACCTTTACCTTCATATTCTGCAAAACCTCAAGTTATATAACGAACATTAGTTCATTCCCCTTTCTCAGAATGAATTTTAATGAAACCAACAATGTCATCTGTGTAAGATCGAATAACAAGTAGATTAATTTTTAATTTGTAAGAAATTATGTGTTTTGACTACCATTTTGATCCTAAAATAACGTTATGAAATAGTTAGTTACAATACTATTCGTGAGTTACGAATGTATTATTTTTTTAATTTACCTGTTTTATTTCCTGAAAGATGTCAAATTAAAATTACAAGAAAGATGTTGTTTGATCGACTCAACTTTGATCAGCATTTGTTTTATTTATTGTAGTCTATGATACAAACTGCAAGTTATGGGACACATTGTATCATGTTTCGTTAAGATAGAATCTGTCACCCCCAACAAACATTTTTTCTTAAAATTTAACGTTATAATCATTAAAATAAATCTAAATTTATTTTTGCTTTAACTTTGGTTTGAACATTACCTTCACGTGTAATGTACATGTATTAATTAGTATTTCCCATTTTTTAAATATATTACTATAGTTGTTATTAGGCGGATCCGTGGCAAAAGCGGTTAGACGTTCGCCTCTCGCCGCTGGGGTCCCGAGAACGAGTCTCGGTCACTCCATTTGGGTTCCGTGGTAGACGAAACGGAGCTTCGTCAGGTTTTTCTCGAGTTCCTCCCGTTTTTCCCCCGCCAAACATTTCATTCTACCATTTCTCCATACTCATCTCATCCATTTCATTTCATTCATCTGCCCCTGTGACGATGTGTTAGGAGTGGTCGGCCGGCATCCTTGTCGTTCATAGACCTCTATAAATATAGGGGTTTCATCTCTTCTCATTCTTCGACCCGACCACAAGTTGGACACGATTTGAGGATATTTATTTATCTACAGTTATTATTATTATTATTATTATTATTATTATTATTATTATTATTATTATTATTATTATTATTAAAGTAACCAACTCACTGGTACTACCAAACACTTAGGCATATGGACGCGCGGACATAAGCTCTCCATACATCCTATCCTGAGTTAATATTTTCCAATCATCCCCTATATAATCAACTTCCTTTAAATCGAGTTTAATGTTATTCTCCAACTTCATTCTTGGTCTGTCTATTGGGAGCTTTCCCGCTAGTTTTCCTACAAGCAGTTTCCATGCCTCTCTTTCATTCCCGTTCGTGCCACATGTCTTTTTATTACATCTGGTTTCCCATAAAGAACACGTAACTCACTGTTATGTAGTCTTTTCCAATCGGCTGCCTATTTATCTCTCTTTGGTCTAAAATTTTTCTTAACTTTATTTTCAAATACTCGTAATATTTTCTCCTCCCTTAAAGTAACAGTCCATGTTTCTCATTCATATAATATAACTGAGAGAATACAATTTTTGTGTATTCTTAGTTTATTTATTTTTTTAGAGAAGTTGGGACGGCAAGGTCCGTGTTATGCATAATATCATGTATTTCCATGAGCCCATGTTTGATTCCTTTGTGCACGTAATTCTTGTTTGTAATTATTGTTCTTAGGTACTTGATTTCAACCACTTCTTCAAAATTTTCCCCATTTTTCATTAACTGTCTATTTATATTATATAATGTATTTCTCTTCTCTCTCTCTCTCTCTCTCTCTCTCTCTCTATATATATATATATATATATATATATATATATATATATATATATATATATATAGTTTTATTGATGTTTACTTCCAATTTCTTGGTGATACTCAATAGAGTATGCATGTTGGCCCTTAGTAGCACCAAGATATCTCCTAATACTATTAAATCATTAGCATAAACTAACAGCTTATTAATAGGCCTACATTAATAAATTACGTAACTCGTTGGCCTTCTACATCCTCTAAAGATTTGATGGAATGTTCTAGTACAAAATGTAATAGTAGAGGAGATAGTGCATCTCCTTTCTTTATTTAATCCATTGTGAATAAAAAAAATATTTGAAAACTGCTTATGGTTTATCAAACTTTACTCAGTCCTAGAGTAGCACTGACCATGCTGTCAGTTGCAAACTCCCCAGCTGAAGAGGCGAATTGAAGCCGAAACAGAACTCGAACAACAAACAAAATTACATTCTTACAAATTTGTGCAATCTTACTGAATTCGAAGGAAAACCCTTTGTCGAACACCAAACCGGGGCAAAGCTCGAAATTTGAACTTCTGCGTTTGGGCGGTGACCGGCGGGTCTCCAACGATTATCAGTTTGATACACAAAATGGGCATTGATATTTGTTCCTAGTTTGTTAATCTACATCGTTCATCTGTTGTTTTCGGATTTCTGGTCCTTATCAGTAAGGCGAAGAAGCCTTGGAATAAGATTTTCCATTTTAAGCGAAGTGGTATTGCTAATTCGGAATATGCTAATTGCAAAGAGAAAAGTCCGACGAAAGTCAAAGACAAGAGTTCGCAAAATCAATATTATGATATGCTCTATGAAAAATAAAAACGCTTTTGCGGACCCTTGTCTTTGATTTGTCGGACTTTTGTCTTGCAATTAGCATATTCTGTATTTGAAAACTGTTTGCCCAGAGGCAGCCTAATCTTTGTGTCATTTACACACATTCTAACTTCTTAGGGATCCCGAACTCCAGCAAGATACTATATAACTTCTCCCTCATAATTGAATCACATGCATTTTTGAAATATACATATAGTTGATGGACAGTGCCATTATATTCCCATTTTTTTTTCTAAATTCTGTCTTATGCTAAAAAATATGGTCTGTTGTAGACTTTTTTAAAATTCACCTTGATGATCACTATTCTCTCGCCAATATAGAGAATAAGTCTGGATACTAACATACGTTAGAATTTTGTACGAAGTTGAAAGTAATGAGATGGTCCTAGAGTTGTTTCAATCAGTTTTATCTCCTTTCTTTTGGACTGGTAATATAAAATCGATTATTTCCATTCATTTGTAAGAGCCTATTTTCCCAAATCATACTAAGCAACCGACACATCTTGTTCATCAATTTTTCTCCCCCTTGATTTTATCAGTTCTGCTGGGTTCCCATCTGAACTTGATGCTTTATATATCTATTTTCCATCGCTATTTCATCTTCTAATGTACTTAGTTCTATGACTAACATTCCAGCTGTCTGCAAACCTTTTTCACCAATATTCTGTTCTGCATGTACATTTAATAGCTGGCCAAAGTAATTTTTCCATCTATTTAATAAACTCATAGAATATGCAATCATATCCCCATGTTCATTCCTAATTAATTACTTATACTCTTAATATCAATCTTGTATGTTGACTGAATTTAATCTAATATATGAAAATCAATGTTTGTTTATTTGTTTGTTTGTTCGTATTCTATGCGCGGCCATACCGTTGAATCGATTGAGATAGGGTTTTTTGCAAAATTTTCAGGAGATTCCCGGGGTGAACATAGGCTATAAGGCAGTTATAATACTCAACCCCTTCATCCCTAAAAAATCATCCTTTGTAACGAAAAACGTGAAATAAAGTTCCTATTTTGACGCTTAAATGGCTTACGCTACCTAAACCATAACACATACATCAAATTAATGTACACAGAATTGAATGTCTCACAAAACACTACAAAAAAGTCCAGGACAGCATATGTTTATCTTTTACAGATAACTCACAATAACCATTTTTGTCTTTCATTGATGCCAAGAATATCGAGATAAGTAGATTCCCGGGCAAGCGTGCTCTGCCATACCGTTCATCCGATTGTGATGGGGATTTTTGAAAAATGTTCAGGGGATTCCGGGGATGAACATAGGCTATAAGAGAGTTGTAATACTCAACCCCTTCACCCCTAAAAATCACTCTTTGTAGTGAAAAACGTGAAATAAAGTCCCTATTTTGACGCTTAAATGGCTTACGCTGCCTAAACTATAACAAATACACCAAATTAATGTACACAGAATTGAATATCTCAAAAACTCTACAAAAACGTCCGCGACAGCATATGTTTATCTTCTACGGATAACTCACAATAACCATTTTTGTCTTTCATTGATGCCAAGAAGATCGGGATAAGCTGATTCCCGGGCAAGCATAGCAGCTCAAGGTTGATGGTAAAAACACATTAACATTTATTTAAGAGTAGCAGCGGGTATTAGCTTAGTGTTTTATAAATTATTAAATGATGAATAAGATTAATATAGTTTTTGGTAACGGAAATTCAATCCAACATTTGCTATGACAACTTAGGTGAACATTGAAAATCCCAGCAGGTTGATCAGAATTGACATTTTAACTCATGGGTAAAATACAGGGTGGACCGCTCGAATGGACCTAATTTCAATTGCTTGTTACTGGCAAACGGTTGAAGATAGAAACTTAAAACAACGTTCATAGTACAGAAAAACTCACCAAGTTTCGAATCCTGTCGGTAGATGGCACAAAGATACGTTTCTCGTTCTTAGATTTAATTGTTTGTGAAAATGGCGACTCCGCAGATGAAAGCGCAAGCTGTTTTGTGGTATGCGGAGTTTAAATCAATCATTAGAGTTCAAAGGGAGTTCCGGCGTGTGTTTAACCGTGATGCTCCAACTGCTAGAAGCATAAAGAAGTGGCGTGATACATTATTAGCTACAGGATCTGTGTTGAAGAAGCATGGTGGTGGTCGCAGAGCATCCGATGAAATGGTAGCAAATGTTCAAGCCGCATTTGAGCGAAGCCCCCGGAAGTCATTAAGAAGAGCTTCGCGGGAACTTCAAATACCAAAATCGACATTACAACGGATTGTCCACAAACGCCTCAAACTGCACGCATATAAAGTGCAGTTAGTGCAACGTCTGGAGCCGAATGACATGCCGAAACGAGTGGAATTCGCCAATACGATGCTGGACCGTCTCGGCGCTGATCCTGACTTCATGACCAAGATTTTCTTCTCGGACGAAGCCACTTTCCATTTGTCAGGCAAGGTAAACCGGCATAATGTGCGGATCTGGGGATCGGAGAATCCTCACGCTATTCAAGAGCATGTTCGTGATAGTCCGAAGATGAATGTTTGGTGCAGTTTGTCACATAATAAGGTCATTGGACCGTTTTTCTTCGCCGAGAAAACTGTTCGTGGTACCAAATATCTTGACATGCTGGAGCAGTTCTTCTTTCCACAAATTGAACAACTGCAGCCTAACATCGTTTTCCAGCAAGATGGTGCTCCTCCCCACTGGTCCAATGAAGTTCGTACGACTTTGGACAACATTTTCCCTGGCCGTTGGATTGGTAGGGGAGGACCAATCGCGTGGCCCCCGAGATCTCCCGATTTAACACCACTGGATTTCTTTCTCTGGGGCTATGTCAAAGATAAAGTTTACACCACCCCAGTCAAAGACCTTCGTGATCTTCGTGAGCGCATCATAGAGGCTATTGAGAACATTCCAGAAGACATACTCCAACGTACTTGGCAAGAAATTGTTCATCGCTTTGATATCGTCACAGTGACTGCTGGGGCTCATATAGAGATGTGGTGATCTGGATATCAAAACTTGGTGAGTTTTTCTGTAATATGAACGTTGTTTTAAGTTTCTATCTTCAACCGTTTGCCAGTAACAAGCAATTGAAATTAGGTCCATTCGAGCGGTCCACCCTGTACTATCACATGAGAAAACTAGGTTCATGCCATTATAATAGGATTACATACAGATTCATTATGATAGTAAAAGCTCCTTATTCGCGGAATCACTTATTCGCGTTTTCATTATTCGCGGATTAAAAAATTGCGACACAGTTCCTGTATTCGCGGCTAAAAATCTCTTTATTCGCGGATTCAGTCGGTACATTAGAAGGATTAGTATCCTTTATTAACGCATCGACAACATTTTTATTGCAGACACGTGCCAAGACGGCTTTTACAAAGAGTGATTCAAACCAAATGGACAAATTAACATTTAGTAAAACAAACCTTATTGTCACTAAATCTAAAGTTCGTTGTTAAAAGCCACCGCCGCCGTATTTTACGTGCCTCTAAGTCCGTTAATAAATGCCGCCCTCGCCACAATCGGTGGTTTTATTGTTTGACCTTGTCATTCGTTGCAATAATTTTGATTGAATAACACGTGTCTCTTCTGCTTTGTTGCCAATTTATAATGTCGAATAAAATGAAAGAAATTAGTTCCGAAGCGGAAAAAAGTAGTGTTGCAGCTTAAAGTAAAAATATAAATGCTTGACCGTTTATACGCGTTAGTGAGTCGTTTGCGTCTATATCACGCTGTTTCAATGTTAATAAGTCAACAAATCCGAAGACAAAATAAGTAATTCTATCGCAGAATTCACAGCTGAATGTCAATCTTAATTGAAATACCTTTTAAAAGCGGCAAAACAGGAAAAAATTACTAAGTTCTTTAAGTCGTTGCCTAAATCTGACAGTAATAATTTTTTTTTTGAAAATCTCTCATTAATTGATTTAATTTGATAATTTTTATTTTATTTTGTAACCTTGGAACGTATCTCCTATATACCGATACAAATTTCCATTCCATATTCGCGGTTTCTGTATTTGCGGTATATTTGCGGAACTTATCCCCGCGAATAAGTAGCTTTTACTGTGTATAATATTGGTAGAAATGTAAATGAATTGCCTATTGAACTGAAGATGTAAGTATTAGTATAAGAATAATTATATTTAATAAAGTATTTACCTAATTTTAAGAAGTGTATATGTGTGTGCGTGTTTTCTAATGCCATCCACTATAGAGAGGACTATAGGATGTTTACGTGTTTGTATAGTGTAGAGTGAGCTGTATGAGGGATGATAATAAAGAGAAGGGAGAAGTTGAAACTCGGTGCCGGCACGTAGTTTGAGAACAACATTTTAAGTTCCCGCCATTTTATTATGAGTCTACGTGTAACTTACTATTTGTTTAGTACTTGATAATAAAAATAACATTGTTATTAATATAATGATATCAACTCTATATGAACACTAACAAAGGCCTTAAGGCCTTAACTCTGCCAGGTAAAATAAAGCTATTATTATTATTATTATTATTATTATTATTATTATTATTATTATTATTATTAACAAATAGGATCTTCTTGGTGATACAATTATATTACACGTAGTCAATAAAATCCCAAATCACCAAATTAAAAAAGTAAAAAAAAAGTTATTATTATTGATTTCGTACATCTCAATGATGGATAAATCATATTTGAAGAGAAAAATTATACGCTCAGACCGGGACTTGAACCCGGGACCCTTGGTTCTCTAGACCAAGTGCTCTACCAACTGAGCTACCTGAGCAAGTACCGATCCAAACGCAAATCTTTCTCTATATACGTTGTAATTCCCGTCCGCCAAATGCTATGAAGCCATGCTTCTATCTTGCAAATAGCGGCTCCTTTATTAAGAAGACCAAGGGTCCCGGGTTCAAGTCCCGGTCTGAGCGTATAATTTTTCTCTTCAAATATGATTTATCCATCATTGAGATGTACGAAATCAATAATAATAACATGGAAAAAGCCGTACTGGCTGTAATGTATAATTCTCAAATATGTCTTCTTAATAAAGGAGCCGCTATTTGCAAGATAGAAGCATGGCTTCATAGCATTTGGTGGACGGGAATTACAATGTATATAGAGAAAGATTTGCGTTTAGATCGGTACTTGCTCAGGTAGCTCAGTTGGTAGAGCACTTGGTCTAGAGAACCAAGGGTCCCGGGTTCAAGTCCCGGTCTGAGCGTATAATTTTTCTCTTCAAATATAAAAAAAAGTATTTAAATTTTTTAATTAGCTGATTTGGGATTTATTGTCTACGTGTGATATATTCTATATGAGCAAATCTGAAAAAAAAATCAAGACAAGGACATATACTATGATATAATGAAGAAAGAATTCAAGCTTCTAAACTCATTAAGTTTATTTGTATTTTTATTTTTAAAAAGTTATCTTTGGTGGAAATGGTTGATTCTAGATTCTGTTTATTCTCCATTATTCCAAAATAAATAAAAAGAGTAAAGTAAATTAACCAAACAAATGGAAACAACATATAAATATTTTAATTTCACAAAGTCTGCGTTGAAAATTTATTCTTTCTTAAAATAAAAATATTATAGCCAACCAACATATTGCCTCTATCAAAAAGCTCCATAGCGCAACAGGCATAGAAGGCCATTGGTATACCAATTGGCTACTGGCCTTATATTCACATGTGTTAATCAAAGAGGTAGATGTACATCCAGCCTTATAGGGTGATATACGATCAGCATGTCTGGTCCCCAAGCCATTATAGCTGGTTTTTTCTACCTGGAAGAGCTACTTATTGTAGCTATCCTAATTCCTCACTATGCTGAGTGGGCACCAGTCCCATACTAGCCGAAATATCATGAGATAATTTATTCCCTCATCGAGACTCGAACTAGCGCAAATCCTAGCTCTGCATCAAAGCGCCACGCCTTAAACCGCAAGACTTCCTATCAAAATATCAATAAAATAAGATCGATGAAAGAGATTCTTATCATAAATACAGCAAGGTTGATTTATATTCATGCCAAGTTTTCAAGCATAAACTATAACAAAGGAAGTCCTTAATTATTTATTGATAATTTCATTTACCATGAAGCAATTATAGACCCATTTATTCTATGAGCTTCTCTTTATTTGCATCTTACACTTTCATCGTGACCATGAACTAATTGTTGATCTAAATTGGACTGAAATAATTCTTTTTACAATAAATATTATGTAGGTAGATTTTTTTAAATTCTGTCTTAGAATTCTACAACTTGTGAACAAACATTATATATAAGAACCAAGTTAGTGTTCAAATACATTCAAAATATCAATTGCTATTAATATACAGCATAGGCTTCTCGTAGGAAAGCCAGAGGGAAAACGGCCAGTTGGTAGACCAAGAATGAGGTGGGAGAATAACATTAACTATGATTTGAGGGAAGTAGATTATACAGACAATGATTGGAAAGCATTAGCTCTGGATAGGAATGTATGGAGAGCTTATGTCCGCGCGGCCATGAACCTACGGGTTCGATAGTGCCAGTGAGTAAATAAGTAAGTATACAGCATAGGATTCGAAATAAAATCAAGAGTAACAATTCTATAATGAAAATAACTTTTGAGATAAAGGACTCTGAAAATTACTTTCATGAACAAAGTATTGATAAGCCATTTTAACATTTTTAACAATGAATCAATTCTTCTACATTTTAACCTTTAAGCGCCCAAGTTTAAATGGTAGGCTGCCCGGGTTGAAATGTCCACCTAGCTTTTAAACTCCTTGGCTTTTGACTATAACTTTGCTGATTTTATTAACTCATATTTTAAAATCTGTGGGGTTCACAAACATCAAACTAGGTTTAAAGTGTTAAATATTATTGTAAAATCAGTGGTATTCACGGCAAAAACCCGTAGTGATATTTTATATCATAGAGATAATTTTTAAATTCACGATAGTTAGCAAATAACTTTCGGGATTTTAGAGTGTTGTGAATCAGGTTAAAAGTGAAAAACTATACATAGATTTAGGTATATTCTCACCCTCGTTCATTCTTTTGTTTATTATGTTGCATCCGGTCAGTTTTCCCCCAAAGCAGGAAAGTTTTGAAGAAAAAAAAAAACAGGTCACATTCCACCCACAGCCCTTATTCATTCACAGTTTTGTGACTCAGAGTGAAGTTTACGATATGTCTAGTACAAAATCACTACGTTCCGCTGAAATACAAGACATTCTCGGATTGTGACAATGACAAAACGATATCAATGACAAGCTACAATCAACTGACACTTATAGCTGTGAGACACCTGACGTTTGTCAGGTCTTGGGTTCGTGAAACTAGAATTGACAGCGAAGAAAAATGTACTCTTCCCCCTGACATGACAGAATCAGAAATGTACCTTTTTCTTGGCGTAATTATTCTAATGTGAAATGACGTGTTGTGGGATAGTAAGACATAAGAGAAAAGGGATGCCTAATAATCTAAAAATAATAATAATATTAATTCCATGGTGCGACGGGCCTAGAAGGCTCTTAGAGCCTACCATCCAGCTTCTGGCCTCACACTCATATGTGTCAATCACAAAGGTAGATGATCATCGAGCCAGTGCATGGGTGACATGTGCTCAGCATGTCGAGTCCCCCAGCCGTTATAGCTTGTTTACTCAACCAAAAAAAAAATATTTTTTCATTTGTTAGACTTAACCATTCTATACAGTTTTCTTCTTCTGACTTAATTGGTGCCAAAACAACATATAGTGACTTCTGACTTAGACTTGTCAGAGACGTATTGCAACAGGCTGATAGAACACCCTGTAGACGACTCCCTGGATAGACCTAGTATATTGAGTACAGACATTTCGTGATTTGAAGTCAACTTTAGTCAACATTGGGCCAAAACAACACATACAGACTTCCGACTTAGACTTGTCACAGACTTTTCGGAACAGGCTGGTAGAACACCCTGTAGATGACTCCCTGGTCGGTAGACATAGTATATTGAGTACAGATATTTTGTGACTTGAAGTTAACTTTAGTCAACATTGGTCGGTAGCTTTACAAAGACTAATTTGTCGTGTGTTCGGCGCGGGGAATCAGAAAACGTGTGTAAGTGAAGTGTAAAAGTGTGATGTCGGTTTGTGAATTGGTGATTGTTTCGAGGTTTATCACACAAAAACAAACATTTAATAAACAAATGCTATCTTCACATCACGTTGCCAAGCATCTGATAACCCTGAAAAAAGGTATGTTAGAATAGTAGTATTATCCAGTATAATTTCAAGCAACCAAACAAGTCCGCCTGCTCAGAACCCATATGTTGGGTCTGCGGGCAGATTGGACGTACATTTTAAAACCCAGCATATGGGCTCCTGGGCGTTTAAAGGTTAATACATAATTTTCAATGAACATTAAAATTTTCCAAATACATTTCAAGGAAATTATGATATTGATAATCAACTTTAAATAAAAAAAAGTTCATCACATTGGAGCTGCATAAATTAAGCGAATTCCTTATCCTTCTTTTGTTAATTAAATATTATGTATCCAGTTTCGTTGTGATTAAACAGAAATTGAACCGGAAGTCGGTGGAAACATTTCTACATTTTGGGTTCCAGGTAAACTTCCTTTCCCAATGTTCGAATTTGCTGGTTAAATGAATATGTCTTCCTCCTCCTCCTCCTCCTCATCATCATCATCATCACCATCATAATCACAGCACATTCACGAATTTAGGACATTTGTTGACCTGTTTCGGCCTCAAGAGAAACGCCATCCAAAACTCTTTAGAGTGCACGTCCTGGTCTTCTTCTTCCTGCAGGTTGATAGCTTAACATTTGTTTGAGTATCTTGTGATCTTCCATTCGATGAACATATTGCATCCATCTTGACTTATAATCAGACATTTTGTTTTCTAAAGTTTCCATGTGTAATTCTTCTAAGCTGTCTTCATGTTTTTTGTGGTCTAGTAAGGAGTAGTGACGTGTATATAACCTCTCCTACCCAATTCTCATCCTCACCTTCACGTGGTACAATCAGTATTTACAAACGAGGCTCTGAGGACCGAGTCACAGCGGTATAATCGTTCCATCGGGTACTGAGTAAATGCGGTATCCTAATGTCTGTCCAGAGACTAAAAGGTAGCAGCCCTACCACTGGACTACTTAGCGTCGGGCCAGTAACCCGTCCTAAGGAATCTCAACTTTACTTGCAAGTCTCAACACGAAGAAATCCCGAAGGAATTGAAATATGTCTTCCTTTTAATAATTAAATCTTAGACCTATATTCCAGGTTCCGTTGCAAAGTAACTAAGATTATAACCGCTAAAGTGTATATTTTTAAATTTCCGTTTCAGATTATGATCCAATTTTAATGGCCCAAATGTTTTTGTTCGTTAATGATTTCGATCTTACTTCTCTTAATTTTTTGTTATATCCCGAGTTTGATTTCGAAAGGAAACAAATTTATGGCTAATGGAGTATTAAAAAACGAGCACACACAAACAAACACACGCAGTATTAATGAATCACACCGCATAAACAAAGAAATAAATTTAATTATATGTGTGGCACCATAAAACGAAGTCTCAAAGGATCTAGAAAGGAGACAGTTATAAAATTTTATAAAACAATGTCGGTTCCAATACTACTAGCCTATATGGATCGGAACACTGGGTCTTAACCAAGAACCACGAACGAAGAACAGAAACGTCAGAGGTTTGTGAGGAGTGTGGTTGGCTATACAATAACAGATCGAAAACGAAATGAAAATATACGAAGTGAACTAAATATATTCAAACCATTAGATAGAATTACACAACACAGAGATGGATGGATGGCCCACATCAATAGGATGGATAACAAAAGAATTCCGAGACAGATTCTTCATTACAAACCACTATGACGAAGAAATATTGGAAGACCCAGTAAAAGATGGATAGACCAATTCTAGTGTGAGATCAGAACAGACCTTAAGGTCTAATACTTGATGCTGCTGCTGATGATGAAAAACGTACTGTATTATCATTCATGTTTACAGAATTAATTACAAAAAGATATACCCTACTGAATCATATTACATTTTTTCGTCTGTGAACAAATCGTCCAAAATAAACCTGGCTGCTACAGTAAAGCCCAATTACTTATTTAATTTTTAATGTACAGTCGCAACGAAACAGACTGTAGGGAACAGGAGAATCCTACAGAGAACCTGTCGTTATTCATGCTCCGTGCGATGTTACGATTGTTCTGTTTCCTTTACAAAATCCCTCTTCCTGGTAATGTCAACACAACTACCAGGTCCCACAGTCAAGCAGACGGTACGTACCAGACCAAGGTTATTCACAATATAATAAAACATATAATCCTTGTTAAATGTTGCGACTTAATACAGTTTGTTATGTACTGTAAGTCCACCGCTGTGGTCTCGAGGTAGCGTGCTGCCTTGTCACGCAGCGGGCCCGGGTTCGATCCCCGGTCGGGCCAGTTTTTCTGGGTGAGGTTTTTATCGGGGTTTTTCCTCGCCTGTAAGACAAATGTCAGGAAAACTTTAAGGCCCAAACGGTCCCCAAAATCATATGGCCATCATTATCATCATCATCATCATCCTTCACCGGTGTGGAAAGCAACGGGAAGCTACCACATTTACAATTCCCTAGTAAAGCTGCAAGCATAGCATGAAAATGCTATGACTGCAGTGAAGGACTTGCCTTCGGGCAGAATTACGATGGATGGATATATATGCTATCATTGCAGTGAAGGACCTGCCTTCGGGCAGAATTACGATGGATGGATATATATAGCCTATATATGACATGAAACATGAAAAGGAAATAACATCTATATATATGTGTATATATATATATATATATATATATATATATATATATATATATATATATATATATATTTAAATTAATTATTGTCTGTCTGTCCTTTATATGCTTGCATACCGTTCATCCGATTGTAATGGGGCTTTTCTGAAAAATGTTCAGAAGTTTCCCGGGAAAGATTTAGGCTATAAGAGAGTTGTAATACTCAACCCCTTCACCCTTAAAAATCACCCTTTGTAGAGAAAAACGTGTTTTTCGGAACTTTGTGGACGGTTAAATGGATTACGCTGCCTAAACCATAAAAAATACACCAAATTAATGTACACAGAATTGAATATATAAAAAGAATCTAAAAAAGTCCTCAACAGCATATATTTATCTATTACAGATAACTCACAATAACCATTTTTATCTTTCAACTCATTAATACCAACAAGATCAGGATGACTAGACTCCCGGGCAAGCGTAGCAGCGCACAGCGGTTGTACTTTTACGGATAACTCTCAATAACTATTTTTATCTTTCAGCTCACTTATGCCAAGAAATCGGGATAAGTAGATACTCGGACAACGCCGAGTAATCAGCACAGAGTATCTAAAATTAATTACGATATAAAATTATAATTATTTCTCTTTTTACTTTTTCAACTAAACAAAAAATAATTTCATTCATTTAGGTGTAGGAAAACACGCTGGTTATTAACCAGTAACCTGTAATAATAACCTATAATTTACATTTTGTACAGACGTTTTAATACAGGGTTGCGATACTTTTACGAGCCTGAATATCTTCGGACTCAGTACTCACAGCTTAACGTCCCTCCCGGAGGACTTGTTCCTTGGATTTTCCCACTCTAAGTATCCAATGACTCCGACCAGATTTGTACCCGCGACCCTCGGGACTAGAGGCAAATGCTCACGATATATACTACTCATTTCTTTAAAATAAATAAAAGAGTCTTTAGAATAAAGATTTTCCATTACAAATTTCGTGACCAGTGGGCATATGAGGACTTGAACCCCTCTTGCATCCTCCCTGGATTGTTGAATAGAATTTTAATTTGACACGTGAAATATTTTATTGATATAATTTTTTGTTCCTAAGTTACAATATTACAAATTACACGACAGGAAATTAATTGTATTCTGATGGCAATAGGAACTGTTAACTTTATAGGAAACGTATTGTAAGACAGTTGCAATGATACTGAATCTTAAATTGAAAATAAATTCTATCGATTAAATATACTGTCTAAATACTGTGTGAGTATATTAAATCAGAAGGAATAAAATTGACATATTCTACAAGTTTACGTTAAAAATTATTTATTACAATAACTGAGCGTAGAGAAATATGAAACGAGAGTGTATCATTATACAATAAACAAACTGTGGACAATAAAATAATTCTTGTTAGTTAGGTAAAAAGTAAACACTATCAACAAGAAAAAAAATTATAGAAAGGTCTAGACGAATTAAATGGACAAAATCGGGTGCTTTAAGTTGAAGATACTTTATTACAATAACTGAGAAAAAAAGAGGAAGGAACGTCAGTTTACTTCATGAATGAAGTGTAAATTAAAAACAATACACAAACTAGTTTCAACCTGCGGGAAAAAAAATGAAATTCCAGTAAGCTATATTAGAAACTGAACATCATCAACTAGGCAAAAATGTGTTTTATTAGAGAGAGAGAGAGAAGCTATGAGGAAATATTAAATAAAAAAAACAATGCATCGGTATTTGACCACAAATGACGCTCTAAATTATAATTAATGCAATACACTTCAGAGTACAAAGAGTACAGAAGATATCAAGAGAATCTATTCAAAATAAAATTTAATTAAGTCTGAAAAGTAGCAATGCGGAATAAAATGCAGTATTGGAATTGTGTTAATATCCTCCTGATTACCGAGGGAGCAATAATAATTGGGTTAAGAAGCGTAAAAAACCTACAAAATTATATTCGACTTCCTAGAGAGCATCTGTAACCACATCGACGTCCTCGAGTGGGAAGGGAATCAAACATCTTAATATTTGGACTATCCAGTGGAAAGAGAGTTGAAAATATAAGACAAAATGGTCTACCGAGTGAAAAACTTTAAAAAATCGCACTTTTTCTGTGGGGTAAAAGACAAAAACATCCCGTAATATTTTCCTCGACTCCTAAGGAAACAGTTTGAAAACATATCGGGATCCTCCAGTGGGAGAAGAGGAGAAAACGTCCTACTATATTTTGCCTGACTCACGAGGGAAAAAAATGAAGAATATTGGTATCCTCCAGTGGGAGAAGAAGAGAAAACGTCCCACTAGATTTTCCATGACTCTCGAGGAAAAAACTTGAAGCATATCGGGATCATCCAGTGAGACAAGAGGTAAAAATGTCCGACATTTTCCCCGACTCCTGAGGGAAAAACCTGAAAAATATCGGGATCCTCCAGTGGGAGAAGAGGAGAAAACATCCCATATTTTCCCCGACTCCTGAGGGAAAAAACTGACGAATATCGGGTCCTCCAGTGGGAGAAGAGGAGAAAAGTCCCACAACATTTTCCTCGATTCCCGAAAGAAAAACCTGAAGAATATCGGGATCCTCCAGTGGGAGAAGAGGAGAAAACATCCCACAAGATTTTCCCCGACTCCCGAGGGAAAAACCAGAAGAATATCGGGACCCTCCAGTGGGAGAAAAGGAGAGAACGTCCCACAACATTTTCCCCCGACTCCCGAGGGAAAACCAGAATAATATCGGGATCCTCCTGTGGGAGAAGAGGAGAAAACCTCCCAAAACATTTTCCCCGACTCCCGAGGAAAAAACCTGAAGAATATCGGGATCCTCTAGTGGGAGAATAGGAGAAAACCTCCCACAACATTTTTCCCGACTCCCGAGGGAAAAACCTGAAGAATATCGGGATCCTCCAGTGGGAGAAGTGGAGAAAACGTCCCACACACCATTTTCCTCGATTCCCGAGGGGAATATCTGAAGAATATCGGGATCCTCCATTGGGACAAGAGGCGAAAACGTCCCACAATATTTTACTCGATTCCCGAGGGGAAACCTAGAGAATATCGGGATTCTTCAGTAGGACAAGAGAAGAAAACCTCCCACAACATTTTCCCCGACTCCCGAGGGAAAAACGTGAAGAATATCGGGATCCTCCAGTAGGAGAAGAAGAGAAAACGTCCCTACACACGTTTTCCCCGACTCCCGAGGAATAAACCTGAAGAATATCGGGATCCTCCAGTGGGAGAAGTGGAGAAAACGTCCCACAACATTTTCCTCGATTCCCGAGGGGAATATCTGAAGAATATCGGGATCCTCCATTGGGACAAGAGGCGAAAACGTCCCGCAATATTTTACTCGATTCCCGAGGGGAAAACCTAGAGAATATCGGGATTCTTCAGTGGGACAAGAGAAGAAAACCTCCCAAAACATTTTCCCCGACTCCCGAAGCAAAAACCTGAAGAATATCGGGATCCTCCAGTGGGAGAAGAGGAGAAAACATCCACATTTTCCCTGACTCCCGAGGGAAATAATTGAAGAATATCGGGATCCTCCAGTTGGAGAAGAAGAGAAAAGTCCCACAACATTTTCCTCGATTCCCGAAAGAAAAACCTGAAGAATATCGGGATCCTCCAGTGGGAAAAGAGTGGAAATCGTCCCACATTTTCCCCGACTTACGAGGGAAAAACCAGAAGAATATCGGGATCATCCAGTGGGAGAATACAAGAAAACCTCCCACAACATTTTCCCCGACTCCCGAGGGAAAAACTTGAAGAATATCGGGATCCTCCAGTAGGAGAAGAAGAGAAAACGTCCCACCACGTTTTACCCGACTCCCGAGGAATAAACCTGAAGAATATCGGGATCCTCCAGTGGGAGAAGTGGAGAAAACGTCCCATAACATTTTCCTCGATTCCCGAGGGACAAACCGGAAGAATATCGGGATACTCCAGCGGGAGAAGAGGAGAATACGACCCAAAACATTTTCCCCGACTCCCGAGGGAAGAACCTGAATAATATCGGGATCCTCCAGTGGGAGAAGAGGAAACAACCTCCCACAACATTTTCACCGAGGGAAACACCAGAAGAATATCGGGATCCTCCAGTGGGAGAAGAGGGGAAAACATCCCACAATATTTTCCCCGACTCCCGAGGGATAATCCTGAAGGATTTCGGGATCCTCCAGTGGGAGAAGAGGAGAAAACGTCCCACAACATTTTCCCCGACTCCCGAGAGAAAAACCTGAAGATTATCGGGATCCTCCAGTGGGAGAAGTGGAGAAAAATTTCCACAACATTTTCCCCGACTCCCGAGGGAAAATCTGAAGAATATCGGGATCCACCAGTGGGAGAAGAGGAGAAAAGTCCCACAACATTTTCCCCGACTCCCGAGGGAAAAACCTGAATAATATTGGGATCCTCCAGTGGGAGCAGGAGAGAAAACGTCCCATAACATTTGACCCGACTCCCGAGGGAAAAGCCTGAAGAATATCGGGATCCTCCAGTGGGAGAAGAGGAGAAAACGTTCCACAATATTTTCCCCGCTTCCCGAGGGAATATCTGAATAATATCGGGATACACCAATGGGAGGAGAGGAGAAAGCGTCCCATTTTCCCCGATTCCGGAGGAAAAACCTGAAGAATATTGGGATCCTCCATCGGGAGAGAAGTCTCAGCGTATCACATTTTCCCCCACACACGAGCCGCCCGACTGAACAATTCTGGGCTCCTGCGGATGATAGGTTAAAATGGTGCTAAATACGCCTAACGCCTTCACAGTAATCTGGATACTTCCACATCACCAGTGTACAGTATGCTCAATATCGTTGTTATATTCCTAATGTTTTACATGTGTCAATGTTATACATACCCGTCTGCTATAGTAATTATGTTGTGTTGATTTTAGTCCATTTTTGTATCAGAATTATCAGTATTATCAATATCATTAGGTCCGTGAATGAATTAAGCAACGTCTTAGAATAGTGTAAATATATCTACTTTAGGGAACTGTCAGTACTCTCTGCACTTATTGTTAATAATTGTAAATAGTAATTAGCACTAATGTAAATATATGTTAACGTAGTGTATAGTTAGATTTAATTTGTGTTACCTTATCGTTATTAATGTATAAAAAGTAGATTAATTTTAATATTATTTTAGTTCCTATAATAAACGAAATTTATAAAATAAATTTTTATGTCCTTTTTTTTTTAAATATTTAAATTTATTTATGAAGTTTATCGGTAGGAATGTATAATAGCCGAGATTTAGTTAAATTTCATTGAATGGGATGTTTTTAGAATTTTTATATTAATATTATTTAGGACAGGAAGATAATTATTGTGAATGTATTTTTAAATTTTCACAAGTGGATCTGTTTATTTACATTGTAACTGTTGGCCATTTTGAATTTCCTTAGAATAAATATGTAGGAGAGGTAGTTATTTACGCAGTTAAACGAATTTAAATTAGTTTACTCTTACAATATTTCAATAAATTAATTTTTTGTAATGATTAGTAGAATATAAAATAAGTTATAATTTAATAAAATTTCCACATAAACGGCAAAAGACATTTAAAAATACATTCACAATTATTTCCCGAGCCTAAATATTATTAATATAAAATTGTACATACATTTCATTAATTCAAATTGTCTTCAATTGTTTAACTAAATCTCTGCTATTATACACTCTCACCTGTATATGTCACCGTCATGTTCGGTGCTATAGTACAGCCTTATTGCAGGTCTTGACCGCTCCAAATATGTGCCTCCCTCCTCCTACATCCCTGCAAACCCATAACCTTCAGGTCATGTTTTAGACTATAAGAGTCTACTCAACCCCTTCGCCCTTACAAGAGAAAAACTGCTTTTCGGAACGTTTTGGACAAACATATGTTACATTAAAATATAGCAATCACAATTAACTAATATTAAACACTAACATAAAATTTTCTCAATAAGGCAATATATATATATATATATATAACATTAAGATCGAAACATAATAATGTTAATCATAATTAAAATCAAGACTATAACTAGTAGTAAAATGCACAAAAGCAAAATACATTGAATTGTTTTGTAGATGGCCCTTATCTGATGTAGGCTACATAAAAAACAAAGAAAATAGTGAGATATAATAATTAATTTGTCGATTATACAATATTTAAAACAAACAATTAAAATGATGATCTTGAAGAAGAGACTGCGTCTGGCATCCTCAAGGGTTGTCTCTGGCGAAACGTCGGGGAACTACAAGCTTCACGACCACGGCCTTCAGCCCGAAAATCTTCTTCAAGATCATCATAGCAACTCCGGCCGTGAAAGTCTACGTCAATACAAACAATTAAACTATTTGTTAATCCTAATACCATTTTTATAGAATAAATTACACAGTCCTATACATTTTTTATGTAGCTTACTTCTTTGGATTTTCATTTTGATGTCATGAAATTAACCTTAAATACTGCACTTTTCTTTAGCTTAATTAACAGTTTTTAAAGCTAATTGCGAAAAGAATAAAATAATTATTGGTAAAATATTACATCTACACAGCAATAAGTAATTTTTCACCCTCGCGAGCTGACAATTAGGCCCTACTGTATAAATTCCGTATTGTCTGTAGATGCTAATTAAAAAATGCACTTGTTTAAAAAATTTTGTTTGAATCCTATCAGAACGATTATTTCCATCTTAATATAACTTAATGTAACTAATGTATAATAACGTAAACTGAAAATGTAAGGACATTCATATGTCCCGTCAAATATATGGTGGGACGCGTGACAATTTTTTAAAAGTAGTGACGATTCCGAAATGTAGGGAAGATAGGAAACCCTATGTAGGCCCCATGAATTATAGTATAATATGAGAATACGTTTGAAAAAACGTTAAACTGAAAATATATAAAACTATTATTCTAGCAGTTATATTATATGGATGCGAAACATGGAAAAGGTTGAGCCGTAAACTGAATGTGCAATTGTAAATGGAGCCTCAAAACCTTGAAGGGATGTAAAATATAAGCCTAAAACAACTTATCTTACTTTGAGGGAGGAAAGAAGTTTACGAGTATTTGAGAATAAAGTTCTTAGGAAAATTTTTGGACCAAAGAGAGATGAACAGACAGGTGAATGGATAAGATTACATAACAGTGAACTACATGTCTTTATAGGAAGCCAGATATTATAAGAATAGTTAAGTCTCGTAGACTGCGAAGGACATGTGGCACGAATGGGGATTGAAATACGTGGGTGGAAGCTTCTTGTAGTAAAAGCAAAGTAAAAACACCAGGTTGCTAGACCAAGAATGAGATGAGAGAATAACTAACTATGATTTGATGGAAGTAGATTATACGGGGAACGATTGGAAAATAATTAGCTCAGGATAGGGATTATGGAGAGCTTATGTCCGCGCGGCCACGAACCTACGGGTCCGATAGTGCCAGTGAGTTAGTTATGAGGATACAAGGTTTTGGAAGCCATGAGAGTTAGTAGGTTTTTACTGGTGACAAAAGTAGGTTAGTGTAATATTAGAATGAACCATTCCACTCCATCATTATGTCTGAATCTACAAAAACAGCACATCAATTAATTACAAACAATACTATTACGAATGAGGGCTTGGACAAGACAAATAGCTGTGAGGTCCCATTATTTCCAAATAATCACAAATTTTATGTACTACAATGCACTTAATGTCGCTATACCTTTGTCATAAGTAATGCCACGAGTAATTTCCAAAGTATCGATAAATTACGATTCACGAAGTGAGGAGTGAATTTATCTAGAACATTTTGAAATCAAGAGTGGCATTTGTTAGGACTATTTAAAGAATAGAATTAAGCTGTTTATTCACAAATCATTATTTAAATATAGTTATTTTAAAATATTTATATATTTAATGTAAATGGCGATGTTTGAAAACAAATGAGAGACGTTTGTTGTTTCATTTGTTCATCACTGCAACCAGATCATATTATTTATTGCCAAAGGATCACAATATTATAAGAATGCACCCTAGTGGATAAAAATGAAACACATCAAACTGTATAGCCTATTAATTAATTTCTGATGTCCTATTATGTAAGTATGTCAATTATATTTTTCTGGTACTTAAAAACCTGGGAAATAATACGTTTAAGAATGTGCAATCAGTGGTTTCTTTTTTTTTGTATAATCAATTGCTACAAATGTTTTTGTATTATATCCCGCAAGAAATATCTGTTTACATTCGTGCACTATATATACAATCTGGTAGCCGTATTTCTTAGAGAGTCAGTCACTGCAAAATAATGCTCTGGAATATTCAGAATGTTAAAAAGGAGAAGCTTCCTTATTTGATAAATTCCAGGTGGAACACAACTGTGATTGGTTGTAAATCAAAATTCATTGAAACGCGATTGGTCATTGACTCCAATTTGCGGCATGAGTTAAATTGTCAATATAATGTTAGACATTTAACAAATATTTACCATAGTTCAAAAATAAAGTATTTAATATAATTAATTTAGAAATTATTTTAATATAATTAATTGCATATAGTCTCTATCTTTGTTACTGTACATATAAACATTATCTACGTTGAGGCGAATGGCAATAATTCAGGTGCCATATTGTTAAAATGGTAATAGTAAACAAATAAATATTGTATATTATATTAATCGGTATATAAAATCGACCTCATCAGTTTAGTGATCACGGGTTCAAACCCAGCCGAGGTCGATGGATTTTTAGGATGGGAAAATCCAAGGGATAAGTCCTCCAGGAGGGACTTTAAGTCATGGGTCCCGAGAATAAAAATTTTCGAGCTCGTAAAAGAACCTCAAGCCTAAATTTGTGCTTTTGAGAAAAAAATTAACTGGTCTTCACCATCAAGTATTAACTTACTTCGCTACTAGATGTCTCATTGAGGCGATGTGCTGATCATGTTGATCACATGTCACTCAGTGACATCTGTAGGGAAGTAAGTTTAACTGAATGAGCTTGGTCAAAAAACTGTCGCTAGGAGAGCACCCATATCCCGTCTGTTGTACATTTTTTTGTACGATGGTGTTTTCAAAATAATAAATAATAGTAAAATAATAACACATTTGTTCGAAATATCTGCGTTCATTATACAGTGTGATTCAGAAATATGGCTATACGTTTGATCGCATTTTGTGACGAAAATATCAAAATTAAAGGAAATATGATGTTATCATTGAAAAGGGAATCCTTCAAATTACAACAATAGAACAAAACGCAACAATACTAAGCAAGTCTTTTATTGCTTCAAACTGTTCGCCGTTTACATCCAAGCATAATTGGCAACGCTTTGGGAAGTCATTAATTGCGTTATGATACATGTTTAGAGGAATAGCTCTAATTTCTTCCTCAATCACTAATTTCAGCATGTCGACGTCTTGAGATTTCCGGGCATAAACCTTCTCCTTCAAATAACCACACAACCAATAGTCACATGCTGTGAGGTCAGGGGAACGGGCTGGCCATTCAATGGGACCTCTTCTTCCCACCCACCTATTTTGCAAATGATCATCCAAAATTTCCCTTACCGCGATTGCATAGTGAGGAGGTGCGCCATCCTGCTGGAATAAACATTGTTCATGTTCAGCACTTTGCATTACCGGCAGGACAATTTGTCTAAGGATATCACTATACCGATCACCATTAACAGTCTCATCCAAAATTTGCATTCCTAACAGTCCTTTCCATCTGATGTTATCATTGAAAAGGAAATCCTTCAAATTACAACAATAGAACAAAACGCAACAATACTAAGCAAGTCTTTTATTGCTTCAAACTGTTCGCCGTTTACATCCAAGCATAATTGGCAACGCTTTGGGAAGTCATTAATTGCGTTATGATACATGTTTAGAGGAATAGCTCTAATTTCTTCCTCAATCACTAATTTCAGCATGTCGACGTCTTGAGGTTTCCGGGCATAAACCTTCTCCTTCAAATAACCACACAACCAATAGTCACATGCTGTGAGGTCAGGGGAACGGGCTGGCCATTCAATGGGACCTCTTCTTCCCACCCACCTATTTTGCAAATGATCATCCAAAATTTCCCTTACCGCGATTGCATAGTGAGGAGGTGCGCCATCCTGCTGGAATAAACATTGTTCATGTTCAGCACTTTGCATTACCGGCAGGACAATTTGTCTAAGGATATCACTATACCGATCACCATTAACAGTCTCATCCAAAATTTGCATTCCTAACAGTCCTTTCCATCTGATCATACCCAAACAGTGACTTTGCCGCATCTTAAACGTGTCTTTTCAATAACATTAGGATTCTCTTTACCGTAATAGTGATAATTGTGTCGATTAATACGTCCGTTCACATGGAAAACAGCCTCATCAGAAAAGTGTAATTTTCTGTACCAATGTTCGTCGTTTGCTGATTCCCTTACAACAAATTCACAAAATTCCATCCGCCTGTCAGGGTCGTCTTCATTAAGTTCGTGGACACGAATCGGTTTGAAGGGGTGGTACTTCTCACGCTTCAAAACACGACACGCACTCAATTGGCTGACATGAAGCTCACGTGCAGTTTGGCGGGTTGATTTTTGTGGGCTAGCGTCGAACGCTCCACAATTCTCTTCGTTGTTTCTGCATCCGTGCTAATGCGAGGACTTCCAGGAGGTTTGATTTTTTGCATCCTTCCCGTTTCCAGCAGTCGTTTTCTCCACTTCCCCACAGTCGACGGCTGCTATGCTACGTTAAACTCACGTCTTGCCCGTCTTGCGGCCTCACGATCATGAGCATACGTTATTGCCCATGCAGCAATTGTAATTTGCTGTTGCATATTCAACGCCATTTTGACTAATGACGTAAGTTCTACACATTTTTGTTTTATTCCATTGTTGTAATATGAATAATATTAAACAGTACCAACTAAATTGGAAACACCATCTTGAAAGAATGAGTTCAAATCGGATCCCCAAAGCTGTTTATAATTATATACCAAGAGGACGAAGATCTCTGGGCCGTCCTATGAAACGCTGGAGGGAACATTTTCTATAGGATCGTAACAGGCCTTGGCCTAATACTTGGAACGATGATGAGCATACGTTATTGCCCATGCAGCAATTGTAATTTGCTGTTGCATATTCAACGCCATTTTGACTAATGACGTGAGTTCTACACATTTTTGTTTTATTCCATTGTTGTAATATGAATAATATTAAACAGTACCAACTAAATTGGAAACACCATCTTGAAAGAATGAGTTCAAATCGGATCCCCAAAGCTGTTTATAATTATATACCAAGAGGACGGAGATCTCTGGGCTGTCCTATGAAACGCTGGAGGGAAAATTTTCTATAGGATCGTAACAGGCCTTGGCCTAATACTTGGAAGGAAGAAGAAGAAGAAGCAATATGAATAATTGCCTTTCCTACGGTAATTTCCTATTTCCTGTAATGGTAATATTTTCAATATTTTCATCACACAACGCGGTCAAACGTATAGCCATACTCGTATTTATGATTCACCCCGTAGACAACTGACTGCCGGCCAATGTATATACGCTAAAACCGAAAATAATTTAGTTGAGACTTCAGCAGACCGTGACATCAATCAGGAATAAAATGGCGGCAAGTATGAATTTATTGTTATATATTCTTTCAAATAAAGATCACTTAATTTAAAATGCAGTGATTTGTTTCTTATAATGTATAGCTGTTAATACTACCTTTTGGATATATTTTTGTATATACATTGTACGTAGTATACATAAAGGACAGTGGTTTTACTTCCCGCCCTAGGTAGGCAATATGTAATATTATAGTATGTTTATTTAGTTATCTATAGGTTGGCAACCCCGAAATGTAGGAAGTTGAACTTTCAATTAATGGTCACCATTGCTGGTATGTACGACAAAACGCACTGTCGCGCAAAAAACGATATTAAGGTAAACATATAAGACCAATGGTTATTCTAGTTACGAGTTGCAAAACATGGTCTCTCACACTTTAAGAGTGCTTAAGAATATTTTTGAGACGAACAGAAAGGTAATGGAGAAAACTACATAATATGAGGTACTAGATCTTTATGGGAAACCAGATATAATAAAAACATTTAAGTCTCGTGTACTGCTATGGGGAGGATAAAATACACTAATGGGAAAGAAAGAGGAGAGTATAAACTTCTTACAGAAAACCAGAGGGAAAGCACCCAGAAGTAGACCAAAAATGAGGTGAGAGAATAGCATTTCATGAATTTATATTTAATGCAGGTTGATGAATTTAGATTTTCTAAACTCCAGATCACGTCAAAAGTTAGAGCCTACATATCTCGTCGATATTATAGTTTATTACAAATAGTTACTTATCAAGAAATATATATAACCTTTAGTAGTTAAAGCAACTATCTAAATTATCATAGATAAAAAACAAAAGCATGCAAAAAGTAACTTGAGCCATAATTTAATTGTATTTCCCCTGGAGTTAAAACTTGTCATCTCAGCCAATAAGAAGAAATGTGAAGACGAAATAAATATGTATAAAATATTACGTTAATAAAAAAGAATTGGTTGGAATTAAAAAAAACAGATGTAGCTAATTAAGGTAGAATATGTTTATCACTCACCTCATATTGTTCTTCTTATTTGATTATAAACTAGTTTCGGAACATAGTTTCTGTTCCATCCTCAGTATCTCAGTAACTATGTTCCGAAACTAGTTTATAATCAAATAAGAAGAACAATATGAGGTGAGCGATAAACATATTCTACCTTAATGAATATGCCTCATAGTGAGAATTCCTAAAATAAGTAGATGTAGCTAAGTCTTCATTAATATCACCAATTAAGTTTATTGAACATACATTTTATTGTGAAGCTAGTGCAGCCATATATTGACAGTGGTGGTGATTTTTAGCACATTGAAAATAAACATAATTTTTAACATGTAGGCATATATGTTTCTAATTTAGTATTTATGATAATTTCATAGAAATAATTGAGTTTTTGGTAGAACAAAATATATAATTCATTCCTTCCTTATACAGAGTATTTAAAAGTGCTTGGAAAATTTTCATAGTTAGATTCATATGTGGATATATATAAATATGGATCTAGTATGCATAATTACTGCGATATTAAACTTTTAAGTAAGCTTATACTAGAACATTATTTTCTTGGAATTATTTTCCACAATCATGTCTTTGTTCGTTATAGCAGCGTTTTCAACATGTACGGTAGCATACACAGCTAAATCTAGGGCGCCTTGAAATCGTCATGGACACTGTGGATTTTTCATTTTTATCCCCAGTTTTGCATTGTTATTGGATTTGAGATGAAAAATGCTTAGATCTTAATATGATATTGATTATTTTGTTTCAGTTTTAGTTTCACTTCGTTATATATTTGAATTTATTGAATCAGGAGTGCAGTTTATCAGCGATTCTTTTCGAAGAGAGACAATCATTTTTAAAATGTTAGCTTGTAACTCATTATTGTTTTGGATGTAATTAATTTTTTGAATATTTTTATATTTTATATTAGTGAACTTTTTTCACAGAGTGTCCATTTGCTTTAAATGTAGGCTATATTAGAATCATATTTTACAAGGCTTTACAAAGTTCCCTTACTAAAAATAAAGGTGAGACTAAATTCCAATACAGCTGCAGATTTTATCGAATACCCCAGAGGGGAGCCGTGGATAGAGTTTTAGTAGATATGGGACAGAAGTCAGAAAGGTTGAAAATCACTGTCTTTACAAGAAGTGATCGAAATTCCTATCCCTGCCATACAGCAGAATTTTATAATTTCGCTACGTTACAAATATGAACAAACTTATTTCAGTAAATTATGCATTTCAAGATCTATGTTTATACAGACTCGTTGAATCCTCTACATGATGAACGAAACTCTGAACATTTTCCATGTAGGCATATAACTGCCGAATAATAGTTGAATGGTAACATTACTAATATTTAATAAGTAAATCAAACGTGGATCAATACTTTTAAGAAACTTTTTTTTCCGTTGCGGTTATTATTAAATATTTAAAAACAAAATTTGTACCTGTTGTTGCAGTCGTTCTCAACAAATTATATTTGTATAAAATATTCAGCTAGACCTTTCGGAACCGGTTCCTTTTTCAAAGCTGTTCTTTGGATACTGATTTTGTTTAACGAATATATTGTATAGTGGGTTGATCAACCCTCTGCTGGGTTTGTTTACGAATATATTTATAGAGGGTAGATCAACCCACTATACAATATATTAGTTAAGCAAACCTAGTACCCAATGAACATCTTTGAAAATGAACCGGTTCCGAAAGGCCTAGCTGAATCTTTTATACAAATATAATTTATTGAGGATGACTGCTACAACAGTTACAACATTTTATTGCCTTTGAAGTGGATTAATTACAGAATAAGACACAAGGGGTATAATTAAATAGTATGACAATGACAAAATAAGATACTGAAAATTTAGATATGAATATATAAAACTGAAAATTGAATTACAATCTTGAAACATAAATACTTTAGCAGTAATTTAGTACTTGAAAATTGAGGATAGACATCTAGTGAAGAGGTTTTAGTTGGAGAAAAATTTAATAAGAGGAAAAAGTAAATAATTGAGAAAGATGGAGGCTGTTTGCAAAATTATGCTGCGGTGGCTTACTGAATCGCTAAGGGAATACTATATCAAGGAACTCTACCACAGTGTGGCTTTACGTATATAAATTGCTTGCATATTGAATTTTGGAAGATGAACATTTATCTATTATTTAGATTGCATAAACATTAGTTTAGAAATTGAATTAATTAGTTTGTTGGTGTTCTGGCAGCAATACTGATGATATACATAAATATGCTATTCACGTATGCTTCACATATCTATCTATGTTCTCCCCAGGGACGGCTATGTCCAAAAAAATGAAAACAAGAAATATACCAGATTTCCCCTCCATTAGCTTTCACAGGTGTCAAATTTACAGATCTTGAAATGTGTGTATATTGTGTTGCTCACTCCTGCACTGCAATTTCTCCGAGTAACCAGCTCCCAGTGCTATCTTGTGCTTACCAGTGACAATTTTCAGTCAGGTTTATGCCTTCGGAGCTGAATTATTGCCTTTTTAAAATATTAATGCAGTGGCAAATGAAAGAAAAAATACGGATATTCAAGATTTACAGTCAATGATATTTGCAAACAGTCTACCACCTTTACAATTTTTTCAGGTTGCATACTAATTGGTATTTTGAGAAATGAGTTACATGTGAGTACAAAGTTCACTAATAGTTTACACTGCAAATAAATCTTAGCTTGAAAAATAGATGATTTCACACATACATCAAATTTAATATAAATTTAATATTTGAAATCAGTGTTTTATTTCATTTGACAGTAAAAATACATTTCAATGAATTAATTACCTATGAAATATAAACATAAAGAAATATAAATGTTTTTGAAAAATTATGATGATCATGAAGAAGGTTTCCGGGATTTAAGGCCGTGGTCTTGAGGTTTGAAGTTCCCCGACGTTTCGCCAGAGACTGGGCCCGGCATCCTCAAGGGTTGTCTTGAGACGTCAGGGAACTTGAAGCCTCAAGACCACGGCCTACAGCTCGAAAGCCTTCTTTATGATCATCATAATAACTCCGGCCGTGAAAGTCTAAGCCAATATTTTTTATAAAAATTATATTTTATTGCTATTTGCGAAAAATCATCACCTCTGTCTATTAATTATAAATGTTTAATGACATAATAAATAATAACACATGCAAGAATATTTTATGTCCATGCATTTAGTGAACTGACCTGTGATAAGAGCTTGGCGTATCCAAAATATGGATTCCATTTAGGCTGCTGAGTGAAAGAACAGATTTAAAGGAAACTACTGTGTGATAAAGTGTGCAAAAAACATTAGCCAAGACTTATATGAAGTGTAAATTTATTTTATTTTATTTATCACACCATCTGATACAAGAAGAGATTACAGATTTCAATGTAAATAAATGAGGCAATAAGTTCATATTGCGTCGTGTGATTCCATCTTCAGTCTGTTTTTAAACAAATTAATTTGTATTTGTGTTTGGAATAGGTCTACCTTATTTAAAAAAAACTTATTAAACTTCAAATACTAACAACCCAGAATAGGTCTACACATTTTATATGCAGACATGGATTTTTTAAATTTATTTTCTTCATGAAGATAAGTAACACATAGGATTAGTGATCAATTTTTGTTTATTAATGTGTAACTACATAATAATAATAATAATAATAATAATAATAATAATAATTATTATTATTATTATTATTTAACCAGCTTTGATGGACAAGCGTTATTCATTCCATATATGGATCCGAGGTTAGCTAGATATATAATAGTCAAGATCGATTAATTCTTTTTTAAATTAGTAAATATAGCTTTCTTAAAACGTGAACTAAAATTCATGAACTCAGTGGCATAGAGATTTGCGACATATTGAAATCCTATTGATATAAAAAAACATTATCCAGACGATATTTACAGATATGAGCACATGATTAGCTTCGAGACCAGAAATAAGCGAAGTTAAACTCAATCAAATGAAACCACTTTTTTTTCTTACCGTGATTCACCATTTGTACAAAAACAATTTTTAGAGAGTTAATATGAGTGACGAATATTTTATATAAAAAAACAATAACAACAATAATTAATCGTTATCTCAGTCAAAAAAATTAATTTTAATGACATAAACATTTTACGCAAAGAAAATAATTACCAAAAAGATTAATAACAGAAATGGCTATATAAAAATAATAAAATATAGCAGTGAATAAACAAAAAGATTTAAGTGAATGATGTGAAACATGTGATTCCTTGTTAAAATATTTTTAATCATTAATTGAAATTTTAAATTTGTTCATTTCAATTTGTATAAAAATTGTCTTGCTGATGGTAACTATGTGTTATAAAGAACCATGTCTTGAAAATTATCTAACACAAGGAAATTGAAACGTCGACTTAATATTTTTTTTTTACTGAGATAGTGATTCATTCTTATTATTATTATTTTTAACTGCTCTCAGGGAATAATATTTAATAAACATATAAAATTAAAAAACAGTTAAAAGAAAAAAAACAGAATGTTTTTTCACATTAAGGGGAATTTGTTGTGAAGGGGGATAAAAATATCTCGTAATAAAAAAAAATATATATCTGTTTCTAATGAGGTGACACTATTATTTTTTCTGTTAATTTTGTTCTGATTAATTTTACAAGTATACTTGAATGTTTTGATATATATCATATCATTCAGTCTATGTTAATTTTCAAATAACTGAATTTGCTATCACGTACCTATATCCAGGTACACTTTTCTCTTCTTCTGTTATAAATAAGAAAGTGGAATTTAATTAGAGATAGCCTTTGTATTTAAACATGTGTCCCAGCAGTTTTGTTGTTATACTGAAGTATGAAATTTAAATTGGTAAAATTAAAATTTTTGTATAAACTATTAATGAAATACTGTTTTTATAGGAATATTTTACCGAATCTATTGCAGGAACTTCATCATATAGTGAATGAAGTGTCTTAAAAATTTCATAGCCCTATTTTTAGTAGTTTCTGAGAAAAGTTTACTGATCGGTTATAAAAAAAATTACCTTTCAGGAACTGTTAAAAAATTAAATCAGATACATATTTTAAGACATCTAAAAACAAACACAAATACTTTGAGTCTAACTGTATATTTAATTTCTTAATGTTTTTTTGTCTCGGAAAAGTTCCTGATATTGAGCTGATCACTCATTCGGGAAAGTCCTCCATATCCTTGTGTGGTAAAAAAAGTATGTGTGCGATCCATATTTTAAAATACCTCTCCCGGCAGGTCGTGCCACTGTAGGACCCGGGTGGCATGCGGCATATAAAGTACCTATAAGGTGTGAGGTTAAACCGAATTAATGGAATGAAGTGGAATGGAATGTACCCTTAATTAACACAACAAATATAGTAATATCAGATATTTAGAGTAAGAGTTATATTTCTTCATTATGAGCTACTTTCTACCCCTCTTCACAACCCCTCTCCCCTTAAGTAAATTTAATATTTGCAATAGGCGAGTGTTCTCGAAATTATTATTGAACTATTGTTTGAATTTATATTTGGATTTTAAGGGGTAGTGACGTGTATATAACCTCTGCTACCCAATTCTCGGCCTCACCTTCACGTGGTACAACCAGTTTTAACAAACGAGGCTCTGAGGACCGAGTAACGGCGGAATAACCGTTCCATCGGGTACTGAGCAAATGCGGTATTCTAATGTCTATCCAGAGACTATAAGGTAGCAGCCCTACTACTGGAATACTTAGCGTCTGGCCAGTAACCCGTCCTAAGGAATCTCATCTTTACTTGCAAGTCTCATCACGAAGAAATCCCGAAAGAATTGAAATATTTGTTAAGCTATCAACCTGCAGGAAGAAGACCAGGACGTCCACTTAAGGATAGTGTTTCTCTTGTGGTCAACAAATGGTCTAAATTCGTGAATGTACTATGATGATTATTTATATTTATTTTTGTCGTTGTAACGGTTATGTGTTTCAATAATGATTTTCAAATGTTATGTTATCTTCAGAAGCAGGCATATACCTTTTGATGTCGTCTGGATTAAAAAAAACTTAAAATGGATCTGAGTGGTTTTTGAACCCAAATTGTAAGGATCTGTTACCGAGCGCATTGTTAATAACTAAAAAACTCAATGGCGGGACATGCCAATGTGACTATTGACCTACCATCCGGGTGCTCGCCTCACATCCGCATGTTTTAATCACATATGCGGGCGATCATGCAGCCTGTATAGAGGTGACATGTTAGTACAGCATGTTGGTTACCCAAGCCATTATAGCTTGTTTTCTCAACCTGACTGCAATTCCATAGAAACATGTCTTCATCCATGGGGGCTCAAACTAGCACTAACTAGAACTAGCTCTGCACTAAGACATCATGCTTTAAACCGCTCGGATATGGCGCGAGATGAATTAGGCCTATTAAATAATTGCGTATAAAATATATAGAGAAAATATTTTATGTTGAAACATGTCCATGTAATATTCAACATTCGTTTCATAAAACCGAAAATTATGATAATGCTAACATCCAATTGATTAACAATTACAGTGTTCGAAATTATTCCCTATGTTAGAAGATAGTGAATTAAATTAAAAACGTTATAGTGCTTATGTCCACTGCTGTGGTCTCGGGGTAGCGTCGCGTCGGTGCCTCCTACGTATCGGGCCCGGGTTTAATCCCTGGTCGAGACAAGTTTTTCTTGGATGATGTTTTCTTAGGGGTTTTGCCTTACCTGTAAGACCAATGTCAGGGAATTATAAGGCCCAAACGGTCTCCGAACGTCATCTGGCCATCATCATTATATTCGCCATGTTTAGTATGAATGTGTGTGTAAATAGTGTGTTTTGTCTTAGCGTTGTGCTGTCTCGGAGGAGTACCTGATATTGAGCTGATCACTCATTCAGGGAGGCCATCCATGTCCTTGTGTGGTGAAAAAAGTATGTGTGTGGTCCATAGTTAAAATCCCTCTCTCGGCAGGTCGTTCTACTGTACTCTAAGGTCCGAGTGGCGTGAGGCACGTGAAAGTACCTGTAAGGTAAGAGATTAAACTATTTTGATGGAATTGAAAAATTACTATAGATTTTAAGACGGAGAAAACCAAACAGATATACTGCACTATCTTCGGGTAATAGGTATTCTAGTTTTAAGAGGAGTCGGTTGTGAAGAGGTGTAAAAGCTCGTAATAAAAAAAATAGATTCAGATATATATATCCATAGTAATTCTACCGAGGGCAGGTCTTTCACTGCAATCATAGCATTTTCATGGTATGCTTTGCAGCTTTACTAGGGAATTATAGGTGTGATAGCTTCCCGTTGCTTTCAACACCGGTGAAGGATGATGATGATAATGATGTCCGGATGATTTTCGGGGACCGTTGGGCCCTAATCTTCCTGACTTTTGTCTTACAGGTGAGGAAAAACCATGAAAAAAACCTCACCCAGGAACCTGTCTCGACCGGGAATCGAACCCGGGCCCGCTGCGTGACAAGGCAGCACGCTACCTCGAGACCATAGCGGTGGATAATTATGTATGTTTTGGTATATTTGACAAGAATGCTATAATTATTCTCAAAAAAAAAATCTAGTATCTTCAAACATTTTTCTCACCTGTAAGACAAATATCAGGAAACTTTAAGGACCAAACGGTCCCCGAACATCATCTGGCTATCATTATTATATTAATTTCATTATATTATGTGTATTATTAAGTCCTCTCCTGGCGCATCGTCACCATCATCATCACTTTTCATATCATTGGGGCAGCGTAACCCCGCCTTTCTGGCGCCCCAATCTCACAAGTGGATTAAAATACACCGATGCCAGGAGAGAATACCAGAATGTCTAAGTGATAAACTGGTGGCATTGAATAAAAACATACATTTAAAATCCAAATGTATCCTTCATTAATATAAAATATTTAATAAAGTAATTTAAATTAGAACCAGACACATTTTTTATTACGTGATAATTGTTATCCCTCTTCATCCCTTGAAGCAACTTAAGTTTTTTTTTTACGAATATATGTAGTACCGATTTTTGATAATGTGTGTACTGTAATAACACTGAACAACAAAAAAGAAACTTCTTTTTTGTCTCAGAAAGAAAAATGTGTGATTCTGATAGTATTTTTTCTCCCTAAAATCAAATATGATGTCGGGTTTTCTCCATCACGCAAGGTTTCCGAGAGATATGCATTTATAATCTCAAACACTTTAATATTTTCTACATTCGTAACTACACACTATTCGAACATTCGGACTCACCTAGAAAGTAAGAAATTATGATTTTCTTATATATTTCGCCTGTGGAGCATCCCTCTTGACGGTCCAAAAATAATCGGCCAGCATATTAGAATTCCTTTTGCCTTGATATCTCTTTTCCATAGCTTAAATCTCCTGAGTTAGCTCATTTAGTTTTATTTTACAATGGATAAATGGACGAAAAAAGTTTATTAAAAAAATAATTATTTAAATCCATTAATTGAAATTGAAATAAAAAAAACTGTGTGTGATGGAGAAATTCCGAATACATATTTGAAAACACGATAAAAAAACTGCATTAAGTACAACTATTGGTACTCATGAGACAAAAATCATGTTTACCAGTATTATGGTATATCGATAATAATTTTGTTCAATTGATTACATTTTCCTAAGCGTAAAACAGTCTAGACGTTTTTTATCAAAGTGTACAGAAAAACTGCTTATTTGAAACTTAAATTGGAGATTCCGATATGAAACTTACAAATAATAAAGAAGGGCAATACAATTTATTTAGGAGAATGTTTTTTAAATTCTCTCTAAAATTGTCCATGTCTTGTAAGTTGTTTGAGACTAAATTAAAAATTTTCTTTATGGTTGCCCAAACACATGGGCTATTAGGTTCTCAATAATTTAATTTAAAAATGTTTTTCATTTATTGTAATATAAAATGAGAAAATAAAGAGTAATGGGGCCTAATATTTTAATTATATTACTAATAATTAATAACTTTATGATTTATTTAATTTTTCTTTTTGTTGTTTATTAAAACAATCATAAATTTAACTAACATATGATAAAAAAACCTGAATCATCGCTAAAAAGTTCTTGTTATGATCATAATCAAAGAATTTACTAAACAATCAAATATATATTTAATTAAATTTTTGAAATTAATGTACGATTTCATATACTATTTTATTTAACTTAACTATAAATATAAATCAGCCGAATTTAGTAATAAATGTTTACTTATTTATAGTGTAGAGTAGACTATAGAAATGCTAAAATAATCTCTTCTTGCATCTGCATAGTACATTGTTTACATATATACACTCCAATTGAAATGATTTATTAATTGATAATAATTATTCAGATATTCATTTTTATGTTTCCATAATTTATTTGAAGGCTATATGATATCCAAGAGCAGAAATTGCAATTTGCACGTTACTAGATATTACGAGACACTTAAAGAAGAATAAAATATTTTATATATGAATTCTATGAATAAAATTAGAATAATAAAATTACCGATAATGTAAAAATAAATATTATTTATAATCGTGTAACTGTCAGGTCTTTTATAGTCTTTAAAAATACTTCTCTAATAAAAACATTAGAAAACCTGCTTATTTTTCGACGGTGAGAAGTCATGGGAGATCTCTGGAGAGTTTCTGTTGTAAACACTGCAATGAGACTGAAACTTGGAACACGTCCTGGTATCCGGCCACTGAGTAGAATTTCTTACACACACGCGCCACCATAATGTAAAGAAAAATATAGCACAAGCCCCAACAGAAGTCACTTGAAATTTTCTATTGAGGACTGAGAAGAGGCGAAATTAATGGCTCTTCATAGAATGAAAAATAAGGAACTTCGGCACCAAAGTTCGATACACGAAATAATTTAAAAGCACTATGGCAGTCAGTAACATTTGAAACTAGAGCAGTGTATTTTATAATGAAAGCTTTTGGAACGTCACATGGTGAGTGGCCCTATATACAAATGATGGGTTTGAGTTGTCTGAAATCTGCCAACTTTTTATGCACGAACACTCAGTTCAAGAATTAATGCAAAAAATGTAAACAGGTAAATACAGTACGGTAGTTATATCTTTATATATATATATATATATATATATATATATATATATGTCCACCGCTGTGGTCTCGAGGTAGCGTGCTGCCTTGTCACGCAGCGGGCCCGGGTTCGATCCCCGGTCGGGGCAGTTTTTCTGGGTGAGGTTTTTATCCGGGTTTTTCCTCAGCTGTCAGAGGAATGTCAGGAAACTTTAAGGCCCAAACGATCCCCGAAATTATATGATCATCATCATTATCATCTTCTTCATCATCATCCTTCACAGGTGTGGAAAGCAGCGGGAAGCTACCACACGTACAATTCCCTAATAAAGATGCAAGCATAGCATGAAAATGCTATGATTGCAGTGAAGGACCTGCCCTCGGGCAGAATTACTATGGATGGATATATATATAATTATTCCGTATATGTGTGTTTGTCACTCTACTCCTCCTAAACGGCAGGATCGATTTTGATTATTTGTGTGTGTGTGTGTGTGTGTGTATGTGTCTGATTGGATGCCCCGATGGTTTAGGTTTACAATTGGACCCTCTAAAACCATTAGATGAGGTAGTTAACCTGAAGTGAAAAATTAAAAATCGCTCTAGCAGTCACATTTTTCGAAGTTTCACAACGAAACTCAGTATTTCTTATTAAAATAAACCGAGGTACGTACAAAAATGAGCGAAATCCGACAATAAGAAGTAGAGGTTTACTTGAAACCCTAAATTACAAACTGCCTAAACGGCTGGACCGATTCTGATGAAATGTTTTGTGTGTATTTGAGTGGGTCCCTGTATGGTTTATATTCACAATTGGACTTGGTAGGTGGCGCTGCGATCGGGTTATAGGATTTTTTTTATGTCAGATGTGTAGTCACCTGCATTATCGACATTTTCTGCACCACAACAATGTAACGTCATCATGCACGCTTAATAGATGGCAGCGAGGGATTTTCTTGCAAACATATTTAATACGTCTTAGTTATTGCATTTTATGGTAAACAAGTAACTTATATTTTTATCGTCTGGCCATGACACGAGAATCGAATGTTCGGGCAGGACAATGTCAGCCGGGTCCGCTAGTATATATAAATATATATATATATATATATATATATTTATTTATTTATTTATACACAGTATATAGGCTTGTCGTGAAGAGACATAATTATAATCTAGAATGACGATGTCATAATTATATATTTTTTGAAAATAATACTGCTTGAATGAAGTATCTACGTTCTGTATCGTGGTCAATTCAGTCTGCAATACACGGAACGCGCAATGATTCGAGTCCCCATTCCGAAGACATTAGTGCAAGGGTGTCCGATACAGCCCACCCAGCATCGTAAGGAATTTGGATAGGTATGTTAAGAAACACAGCTACAACTAGGGTATCTACATGCTGATTAAATGTCGCCACAATGTGACTAAATGATCGTCCAATCGTCACATATGTAAATATCACTATCGTGACCATGAAGTTTGTAAACTCGATGTTTTATTTATAAGAGGTTTACTTTTTTAATTTGTGGTTATTTGTAGTTCGTTTTCCGTAAATCCATTGTTTCCGAGGCTTAACATTAGGTTTTTTTTACCATTTTATATTTTTTACGAGCGAGGAGCTGGTCCACACATCAACCTCTAACCTGAATGATCGGGTGGTTTTTGATCAAGGTCGTCTTCCTCTAGCCTTTGATGAACCAACATCAAACTATAAGGCAGCAGTACCTGTAACCCTAGGCAGGGGCTTTCACAGGGTACTATCAGCCGAGCTTACTGAACCCTGTTTTTTTTTATCGAGGTTGGTATTCCTGCCCCCCTCGCTCTATTTCAACCTTGCTTGGGGCAGGTTTCCAAAATTCAATGAAGGAATTTGGTATAACAGATGAAGACACAGAGGACAGAGAACGATGGAGAACTTTAATTAAGGGAAATATGTGAATGTTTGTTGCAAACTGACGGTCTATAGGTCCATAGTCATTTATGTATTTTTTTTAAATGTATGTTAATTACTAAGATTAGTTGGAGAAAACCCTCAATGATGAGGAAAATTCTCAAAATGAATGAATGATTATTCGAAGTCTTAGATAGCATTTTATTAATGATTGTAATTATTTTTAATAAGTAAAATTTAATCGAAAACAACGTGGGTATTACTTTGGTTTTCACAGAAGACTTGGTATTCAAACGATCCAATGCAATGAATTTAAATGTCTAAAATCTACACAAAATAGAAGTTACCTCCATAAAAAATCTCCATGGCGCGACAGACTTAGAAGGTCCTTGGCTTACCAGCCGGCTGTTGCACATCCATATGTGTTAATCACAAAGGTGAACGACCATCCAGCCAGTATAGGGGTGACATATGGTCACAACATGTCGGCTCCCAAGCCTCTACATAGTATAGCTACCCAAACTCCTCACGATGTTGGGTGGGTACCGGTCCATGATAAAATTTCCTCTCCCACGGGCACTCGAACCAGCGCATGTTCCGTTTCTCTCCACCGAGGCACCCAGGCCTTAAACGTCTCGGCTACTGCGCGGGACAAAAGTTACCTCCATGGGTTTAAAAATTCGGTATTTTCTGTTTCTTATTTAAATATGAACTATGGTAACGCTTTCGTCAATGAACTCAAAACGTGCGCCATTGTCCTGCATGTATCTATAATAAACACATATTGGTAAAAGTAAGCTCTCTAAGAAGAAAATGTAAAAATCATAAAAAGCACCCCACGCTTTTGATGGTAAAATTATTTTCTTTTTGTTGATAACTCTAATTTTATTCTATATGTGTTGGAGATGATTTTTTTTTGTTGACCACTTTATTTTATCCCAAGCGTATTGGAAATTAAAATTATTTTTCATTTTTTAGTTTTCTAATAAAGCGTGTTCTTTTAGTTTTTTAAAGCTATTACTTATTTTTTATTTTTTAGTTTTAATATTTTACAGAATACGATAAAAATGTAAATACCTTAAAATTCGATACTATCGTAGTATGAGCTAAAAGTAATACTCTTCTATAAAGAAAAACCCTCCCAGCCGGATTAGAACCAGCGACATATGGATTACTGAAATTATATACCACTAAGAGTTCACTGCTCTACCAACTGAGCTCTTACAACGATTGACTAAAAACTCGACAAGTCCGCAACCTATTATACCAGTTTTAATTTTTTTGATTTTCGGATGATTCTGGCCAGGATTTTAGAAACAAAATATGAAATTATTGTCACGGGTCCTCTACACGTATACAAAGTTTCAAGTCGATCCAATGTTTCTAAGTGGGTGAAAATCGCGTTGAAAGATTCCGTTACATTGATACAAAAACACTTTTTTTTATTTTCTGATGATTATGGCTAGGATTTTAGAAAATAAATATGAAATTATTGTATTGTCACGGGTCCTCTACAAGTATACAAAGTTTCAAGTCGATCCAATGTTTCTAAGTGGGTGAAAATCGCGTTGAAAGATTCCGTTACATTGATACAAAAACACTTTTTTTATTTTCTGATGATTATGGCCAGGATTTTAGAAAATAAATATGAAATTATTGTATTGTCACGGGTCCTCTACAAGTATCAAAGTTTCAAGTCGATCCAATGATTTAAGTGGGTGAAAATCGCGTTGAAAGATTCCGTTACATAGATAGATAGATACAGGTCAAGCTAATATAAAGCGTGTAAAAACTAAACAGTTTACAATAACGTCCATCATAATCATTAATCAATCAAGGTATATAGTAGTTAAAGAGGTACTTGCAACCCCCCCCCCCCAGTAGTTCCTATTTCAAAATTCTTACACACTGAAATATAACTATTCCAACACGTGTTGCTATGATTCAAGAGATCCATACCAGACCTCTGATTTTTTTCTCTTTTAAAAATTCCGATTTTATTTCCTCTCCATCTCTTCAGCACATCACTGCTTGACCCAGACTATTCAGATGCTGCCTGAGTTGTCAGAGGGCGCTCAAGTTGTCAACACTTCCATGTTGGTTATGGGTACGGGGACGGCGTTTTCGATGTCTTGATTTTGTAATTTTGTGCTCAACTCAATCATGCCCGATTTTTGTAATTTTTATTGTAATTTTCTCCTAAATATCGCGATATTTTAATAAAATCAGGAACTTCTGAAACTTAAAGAAAAATCCAAGCATCTATTTAGGTTCTTGAGATATACACTTAGAATACTGGGTGTGTTTTAACACATAACATCCTCTTCTAAATAACACTTTGTTGACTCAGATGTGATAATTCATCATCATTATCTTAAGGCACGACAACTTAAAAAGTGAAAGTTTTGGTCTTCTCAACAATCCTCCTCCATGCCAATCTGTCTCTTGCCATATTCAAACTTTCATTTTCCTTAGATCGTTCATTGTGTCATCCTCCCATTTGATCTTCGGTTTTCCAACAGCTCTGCCTCTTATAGGTATCCATTTGTAGAATTTTTGGCCAGTTTCTGATCATCCATTCTTATCAAATGTCCAAGCCAACCAATTCTGAGAGATCTTATATGGTTTACTATATTCTGATTTTTGATTAGATGTGATAATTAGTCTATGAAATTGGAAAGTTCGAAATCATGGGTTCTATTTGGATGTACGGAGTTCATGATATCCGGCCGCTGTACGAACTGCGTAGTGGTACTGACACAAACTCGCACCATTTCCGTTTAAAACGGGCCAAGATGGTGGCGTTATATATATTTGTAGTCGAGTTATTTAAGTTTGAAATTAATTCTACAAAAATTGTCGTTTATCTGAACGTGATTTCCTCCCCACACGGGCACCGATTGAAAAGATATTTTCATGTCACAAACATTTTTTGAAATTGGAGATTAATACATTTAATAAATAGGATCTTCTTAGTGATAAACTTGTATCACACAAAGTCAATAAAAACCTAAATCACCAATTTAAAGAGTTAAAAGCGTCAACGCGTTTTAGTAGCGAAGCTACCATTATCAAGACTTAATATTGACTCAGTTAATATTAAAATCTCAAGAAATATAAAATGTGCCTGAGAGTTTAGTCTTCCTCAACAATCAGCAGTGTAGGAGGCCTTTTGAAAAATTAAGTTTCACCTTCTGCTTTCAGTAGCGTCGCTACTGAATTGCGATGACTCATAACTTTTTAAATTGGTGATTTCGGTTTTTATTGACTTTGTGTGTAATTGAGATTAATGCTTTTTTTTAAATTAATGCTTACTTATAGAGACTTTAATATCTAAAATCATATTGCGTCAAGAATATTTGCTATTATCCATATTATTGCCTGCGTAGGCTAATTGGAGAAGTTCGCCAATTAAATTTTTTACTGATACGTTGAAATGATGAACATAATGAAATTATTTAATACGTTTTTATAAATATTATTCCCTGAGAGTAGTTAATAATAATAAAAGCAAGAATTAATCGTTATCTCAGTCAAAAAAAATATTATTTTCAAGTCGACGTTTCAATCTCCTCGTGTGAGATCATTTTCAAGACATTTGACATATGAAATTAGTCCTGGTAATGATATTCCAACCCAGCATTTACCTTGACATCTGAGGAAAATCTAGAAAAAAAAACAAAGTCAAGTTGATTGGCGCAGATTATGAATATTAAATGCTTACCGCCTACTACGCCAATTGACTCGGGATATTGATGTTGTAAATAAGTCTATTATGTTACTGAAAGTTCACCGCTGTGGTCTCGAGGTAGCATGCTGCCTTGTCACGAATTCCGGTCGGTACAGTTTTCCTGAGTGAGGTTTTATCGGGTTTTTCCTCATCTGTAAGACAAATGTCAGGAAATCTTTAAGGCCCAAATGGTCCCCGAAATCATATGGCTATCATCATCACCATCATCCTTATCATTATCACCATTATCATCATCATCATCATCATCGTCCTTCACCGGTGTGGAAAGCAACGGGAAGCTACCACACCTACAATTCCCTAGTAAAGCTGCAAAGCATAGCATGAAATGCTATGACTGCAGTGAAAGACCTGCTCTCGGGCAGAATTACTACTGAAAACAAACGCTTCACAGAAAGGTCGCTAACGTTTGTCATTCAACAATATACCTCCACATCCAAGATAACGTTACGTAAATAACTACAATCACTCAAAATAGTATTTACAAATCCAGCTTTTTCTTTATTATTTCATAGAAGATTGATATCATAAATTGGCTGATACGTAGCTTCTTAGAAATAAACATACATTACTATTTTGCAACATTCAAGAACTGATATTATCTATATTATTCAAGAAAACTATACATTCGCATTCGCAACGTACACAAGTAACATACAGATAATCCTTTTTAAAAATTGACATTTTTGTACAGGGACTCTTGACATCCCATCTCCTTTCAAAAAACGTTAAACTGAAGATATGTAAAAGTATTATTCTACTAGTTATATTATATGTATGCGAAACATGGACTATGATTAGAAGATTACGAGTATTTGAAAATGAGGCTCTTAGGAAAATTTTTGGACCAAAGAGAGCTGAACAGACAGGTGAATGGAGAAGACTACTAACAGTGAACTATATGGTCTTTATAAGAAGTCAGATATAACAAGAACAGTTAAGTCCCGTAGACTGCGATGGGCAGGACATGTGGCATGAATGGGGAATGAGAGACGTGCATGGAAGCTTCTTGTAGAAAAACCAGAGGGAAAATTCCAAGCTGATAAACCAAGAATGAGGTGGGAGAATAACAATCAAAATTTGAGGGAAGTAGATTATACAGGGAATGATTGGAAAACATTAGCGCAGGATAGGGATGTATGGAGAACTTATGTCCGCGCGGGCATGAACCTACGTGTTCGATAGTGCCAGTGAGTTAGTATGTTTTTGTATTTCCACTTGCATCAGTAACGAATTATAAACTTCTTGAAACCGATTACAGTAATGCTTTTCTGATCAGTAATGAAATTAGGAACCATTCTTGAAATAATGTACCCATTTGAGTGACGTTTATTGGAAATGTGTTTCTTCTCCGCTTTCAAATCCAAAGAGACATATATTTTAATAGGATTAAAGTCTTATGACTATACTGGTGTGATAAGCCTTCTACGTATAGACATTAAACGACAGGCATATTCATGTGCCAAAAGCATTCTTTTTGGCATTATCGCCTCACTATGATGCTTAACAAGCGGCTCGCTTTGTTTCCCCGCAGCTGTTGTATGTTATTAGAATACAAAGAACCCGAGTATCGCGAGTATCACGATGTTGCCACATTGCTATTCTTCCCTCAGTTTCCATTAAAACTCGGGACGTGGAGCAGTCCATCCAGTTATAAAATTGTATACCGTAATTATTTATTATAATCATCAGTGATTTATTGTGATATGTAGCTCGAATGATAATACAATATCCACATATTTGTTTAATATATAAGTGATTTCAAAATGTGGCGACCATGAGAAAATGTTTCAGACCCGAAGGTTAATAATAATAATAATAATAATAATAATAATAATAATATGTAAATTTCAGCATGATGTTGTATGAATAATAAATTCATGTACACCTACAAGCTATATAATCCACAATAATTCTGCCCGAGGGCAGGTCTTTCACTGCAATCATAGCATTTTGATGCTATGATTTGCAGCTTACCTAGGGAATTATAGGTTGTGGTAGCTTCCCGTTGCTTTCCACAAAGTTATATAATATTGGAATGAAATTATTTAATAAATAAGTACATATATAATTTTAATTTTAATTCTAAAAGTTAAACAATATCAAATAATAATATAAACGTTAAATAATGACTTAAATAATCAATGTCTTCTGTCCTTGTGTAATAAACACTCATAGCGCTATGAGAAACGTGACAACACCGCATGTCAAGCATTGCCTCTCGGCACCCGCTTTTATATAAACGGTTAACCATCAGAGTGAGGCGATAATACCATTATATATTAGAAATGGTATGTAACTTTGAAGTCAAATATCAATACACTTCAAGATAAATTATCTGACAACACCCTGATATACATCGGACAGTCATTATGTTTTCGACAAATGAATGTTTCAAGCCCACGTAGCGTGTTTAAGACACATGTTTTATAGTAGGTTTGAGATTTTTTGAACTAAATTCTTCAATTTTTGCCATTCGAATCCTTTTCCATTGGATCCGTAAATGTTAAACTTGTTACGTTTAAGAAAATAATACATTTTTAAACTCTAGAGTGCTTTCCCACATGTTTTGGGTACTATAAAAAATATATTCTAAACCCTTTATATTTATTTCATTGATGAATGACTTTCTCATATTCTAGCACGAAACTGAGTATAGTATAAAACTTTTTTTGCTGTTCGAGCACTAACCTTCTTGCCTGAAAGTGAACGATATGTGAGGACAATTTATATGTACGGTTCTTTTAAAGTATGATACCTCCTGCCTCACAATTTATCGCTATATTATTTTTGAAAATACTGGCCTGGCCATGATTTATTTATTGTAGTATGAATTTATTCTGACGATATTTTATTAGAAACTTTACTTTTTACAGACGATCGGGTAGTGGTATCTAAAACAGAGTATGGCTTACCACGGGCAATTAAATATTAAGTAAAATATGTGAAAGAAACCGCTTGAAAATATCCTACTCTAAAAACAAAAGTTTTAGTTTTTCGAGGGATGAGTTACTAAGAGTAAAAATCCAATTAGAGAATAAAATAGTGGAACAGATGAGCAATTTTAATTACCTGGGATACAATGTGTCATACAGAAAAAGTGAAGACACTGAAAACAAAATAAATACATTTAATTATATGTGTGGCGCCATAAAACGAAGTCTCAAAGGAACTAGAAAGGAGACACTTTTAAAATTTTATAAAAGAAAGACGGTTCCAACACTACTATATGGATCGGAACACTGGGTCTTAACCAGAAACCAGGAACGAATAATAGAAACGTCGGAAATGTGGTTTCTGAGGAGTGTGGCTAGCTATACAATTGTATTACTCCTGGCGCGACAGGCCTAGAGAGCCCTTAGCCTAACAGCCGGCTGCTGGCCTCACATCCACATGTGTCAATCACAGAGGTAGATAACAGATCGAAAACGAAATGAAAATATACATAGTGAACTAAATATATTCCAACTATTATATAGAATTTCACAATACAGAGCTGAATTGATGGATCACATCAATAGAATGAACAGACCTTAAGGTCTAATCCTTGATGCGGATGATGAATTTATTCTTAAATCTTTAAGTCACAGAGCGTCTTGTTGAAAAATTAATTTTAATATTTTATATCTCCATAGATGTTGGAAATTCTATTCCCTTGGAGAACAGGATTGAACTTCCAAATATAAATCTGCAACTTCAAGTAAGGCACAGTAAACATTAATCCATGAAATTGCCATCAGTGCTCTCGTTCTCTTATATTTCATTGATTTATAGTTAGTATGAAATACTTTTTTGTCTCACGATTAGTTGTTCCGCTGCATTATTTTATTAGTATTAATATTTTTTTCGGGATTTGAGAAAGACTTATGGTGTTTATTTATGAGAAGTTGTGTTTTTTGCTAATTTTGCGATAAGCATGATTTTTTATATGCCTTAAGTTATAAGCGTAATGAATAGATCTGAGACGTTGGAGGAGTTGTGACGTTCTATGCTTTATTGTTTGTAACAGAGTACACAACAGATTAGGAGCGTATAACTCTGCCATTTTAACTACAGTCTGCAGAAGACTTTCTCTTCACTTCACGGGCTAGACAAATTGCCTGTTCCGCCTCACAGTTGTTCTCTCCATCTTTTCACTGGTCTTACTACATTCCTTGATCCTCTGGCTTGTAGTTAAATGCTGATTTTGGCAATCTTGTTACATTCATTCTTTCTACATGTTTAAACCATTTATCTCTATATTCTTTGATTTTATCATTCAGTTGATATATATTTAACTCTGTTCTTATATATGCATTCTTTATCCGATCCAATTTTGTTCAGCCTTTTGTTCTTCTAGGGAAGTTCATTTCTACGCTTTGTATTCTACTTTGTAATTTTTTGGTTATTAACTAAGCTTCACTCCCATAAAGTAATGCAGGAACTGCCAATGTTATATAAAACTTCACTTTAGTATCTCTTCTTCTTTTGTTCTTTAATGTTTTATGTGTAGTTCCGCACATAACTTGAAATTTCGAGAGTTTCATATTTATGTCTCTTTCAGTTTTATTGTGTTTATAGCAAAATTACAACCAAAATAATTAAAACTTGTTACTTGTTCAAGATGTTTGTTGTCTATTATGATTTTTGATCTGCAGAAGACAAGAATAGAATACTATATTCTTTTTGTCCACCACTGTGGTCTCGAGGTAGCGTGCTGCCTTGTCACGCAACGGGTCCGGGTTCGATTTCCGGTCGGGACAGGCTCCTGGGTGAGTTTTTTCGGGATTTTTCCTCACCTGTAAGACAAATGTCACGACGCTTAGGGTCCAACGGTCCCCGAAAATCATCCGGTCAACATCATCATCATTATGATCATCATCAACCTTCACCGGTGTGGAAAGCAACTGGATGCTACCACATCTACAATTCTCTAGTAAAGCTGCAAAGCATAGCATGAAAATGCTATGATTACAGTGAAATACCTGCCCTCGGGCAGAATGACAATGGATATTCTTTATAGAAATTGTCTGCTGAAAATAATAATATTATTTCGTTATAAGAATGGATAATTTACTTCTACAGACTGTATTGACTCTGAGATTTAAATATCTGTGGTCCAATACATTTTCTGTTATAAACATTAAAGCATAGAATGTCTCAGCGCTAGTAAGTAGGAAAAGAAACTATTTTTTATATTTTTTTAGGTTTTAGAATATAAACAGTTCAATAATATATACTATCTATGTTGCAATCTCATCCTTTGGTACAGGCCTGTAAAAATGGACGCATTTTTATGTGTCACAAGTTATGATTGCTGCATTGTTTCATTAGTATTATTTTTATCGGGACTTGCAAAGGTGTTTATTTTTTAATGATATATTTTTCAAGTTATTTTAGGACAATAAGCACGAATTTTTATGTGCCAAAATTAATATTGCAGTATATATATATTTAAATTAATGCCACAGGGTTGTCAATACATGTCTGATATTCTCTCCTGGAATGGCACATTTGTAACCCACTTCTGAGATTGAGGCGCCTGGAAGGCGGGGTTACGGCTGCCCCGATGGTATGAAAAGTGGTGATGGTGGTAATGATGCGCCAGAAGATACCCTAATCTAAACATAATCTAATGAGGCGAACATGAAGGTAGCCAAATGCCTAATCATCTAATTAGTGACGCGCATGAATTGATTAACGAGAATCTGTCTGTCCCTATATACTAATAAAGTCATGCTAATGATGGCTAGGTGGTGTTCAGGGACTGTTTGGGCTCTAAAATTTCCTGACATTTGTCTTACAAGTGAAGAAAAAGTCCGAAAAAAAACTCACCCAGTAAACTTGTCCCGACCGAGGATCGAACTCCGGCCTGCTGCGTGACAAGGCAACATGCTACCTCGAGACCACAGCGGTAGACTTGCAGCATAAAATAATGAAAAATAAAACTATTTTTGACTGTATATTGTTTTGATTCCACACATTAGTATATTACGATTGTGAAGTTGGAAAGTGGTTTTTACAGATGCGAGGAAAATGTTTAAAAACCGAGCAATAGCGAGGTTTATAATTTTCGAGATTCTGTAAAACACTTTGCAAACGTGCGCTGTGCATTATTTTTTGCGCGATGGTGTTTTAAAAATAATTAATAATAGTAAAATAATAACATCTTTATTTGAAATATTTGCATTCATTATAAACAATTGACTAACGTTAAAGTTTATTAGTTGAAACTGCAGGAGGTCGTGATACCAATCAATGATAAAATGGCGGCAAGTTCGTATTTATGGTTTTATATTGTTTCAATCCACCGATGAGGTCTCGAGGTAGCGTGCTGCCTTGTCACGAAGCGGGCCAGGGTTCGATCCCCGGTCGGGGCAGTTTTTCTGGGTGAGGTTTTTATCGGGGTTTTTCCTCGCCTGTAAGACAAATGTTAGGAAAACTTTAAGGCCCAAACGGTCCCCGAAATCATATGACCATCATTATCACCAGCATCCTTATCATTATCACCATCCTTCACCGGTGTGGAAAGCAACGGGAAGCTACCACACCTACAATTCCCTAGTAAAGCTATGATTGCAGAGAAGGACCTGCCTTCGGGCAGAATTACTATGGATATTGTTTCAAATAAAGTTCAGTTCATTTAAAATGCAGTGATTTGTTTCGTATAATGTATATTAACACTACTTTTGGATATATTTTTGTATATACATTGTTCATAGTATACATAAAGGGCAGTGGTTTTACTTTCCACGCGTGATATGTAATTTGTAATATTACAGTATAGTCATTTAGGTTGGCAACCCCGATATGTAGGAAGTTGAACTTTCAATCATGGTCGCCATTGCTGTAGTACGACAAAACGTACTATCGCGGGCAAAAAAAAGTAGTTTAATAATATATACTCTCTGTGTAACAGTCTTAACAATCCTTGCCAAAATAATTATATCAATATATTTTGAAAAAAAATTAAAAACGTTCTTCACACAGGAAATGCCGTAAGTAAATAAATTTCTCGGGGGCACGCCGTAGCGTAGTGGTTAAGGCACTGAGCTACAAGCCGGAGGGTCGAGGGTTCAAGTACCGGTGGGGTCAGGATTTTTAAACTGACCAAAACCTTCTGGCGGCATTATGGCCCTGGGGTCGACTCAGGCTCTAACGGAAATGAGTACCAGGCGCTTGTTCTGGGGTAAAGGCGGCCGTCACGCAGGGCTGACAACCCGGCTGACATCAAGTGCCGATTGTCTAGAAAAAGTGGGAGCCTTAACCTCCTACTACCCCAAGGGCCTCCGGGCCTGTTGTGGGATTTAAAAAAAAAATTCTCAGCAAATAGAACTTATAGTCCAATTTCGCTTGTTTAAGAAATATATATATATATATATATATATATATATATTGTTAAATTGGGGAAATTGAATTTGTTATGCCAACGTATTTAAAAGTGTCATACTACAGAGAAAACAAACTTACTATTACATAAGTGACTACCTTTTGAATACATATATATATATATATATATATATATTTCAAATGGCCCAGGTATGTCTTTCGACATTCCTGGTTTCTCTCCTGGCATGGCGTACTTGTAACCCACTTCTGAGGTTGGGGCGCCTGAAAGGCGGGGTTACGTTGCCCCGATGATATGATGGGTGATGCTGATGATGATAATGGTGCGCCAGGAGAGTCCCTAATCCTAAGCTTAACATAAGATGAATATGAATGATGATGAATGCGATGGCCATATGATTTCGGGGACCGTTTGGGCCTTAAAGTTTTCCTGACATTTGTCTTACAGGTGAGGAAAAACCCCGATAAAAACCTCACCCAGAAAAAATGTCTCGACCGGGGATCGAACCCGGGCCCACTGCGTGACAAGGCAGCACGCTACCCCGAGACACAGCGGTGGACTACCTTTTGAATATTGTTGTACGAGGCACACATTTAAATAATTCATATTGATTTGTTTATTCATTATTTTATTTAGAATATTAAATAATTAAACTAATGCATGTTATAGGATACATTGCCAATTTAGTGGTTAATTAAATTTTAATATATACCGATACATTGTGACAAAGCAAACTTAGCGGCTGCTAGATTTTTTTTTTTTAATTGCGAGTATCAGGTAAAGTAGCACTCCTAATAATCAGGTTTGCTTGATTTTTGGAGAACAATCTCCTCATATTATTTCAATATCAAATACTTAGTTTAGTTGCGAAACATCGAAAAATGCGATCACTAGAGCAATTTTTTATATTTTCGTTTTAGGTGAACTCCTGTAAGCGCGTGAACTGTAAATATGTGATTCACATTACTATATCTTAATGGTTGTCACTTATTTCAAATGTCCAAAATTATTTCTTACCACAACATTCAATCTTAAGTCCGAGGGATCAGATAACAAAAATGTTATTTTCCAGCAGAAAAAAATATGTATTCACTATCAATCACTTATATTTCACGCATTGTATATTTAATGTCTAATTTTACTGGTTAACGAACTCGACGTTACTTTTTTTAATTTATTGATCTATGCCAAGTTTGGTTCTGACAAAAACATTTTGGCCACTGGAGTGATAACGGATATATGAAAATGACAAAAAAATTGCCATGGTCATTTTCGAAGTCTAATACATAGGATCGAAGATCTATAAACAAAAAATAAAAAACTTTTTATGAGAACAATCTGAATAGCTTTCATTTCTTTGGAATTCGCTAAAAAGACCAGGTGTGCAAGTACTTTTTTTTTTAGTAACTGTGACTACAAATTCCTGCCACAATAATCCGGAGCTTAATTCACTCAGAAAGTTGTATGATTTATTACAAGCGTATGATCAAATGTCTCGCGTAACACACTGTGTCTATACCTCCTCAACTATCGAACGATCTTCTGATATCGTAGCTACAGATCCGGGCTCGATTCTCGACCTTAGACATGTGGACTTTTCTCCAAATAGAATTGTCCACATTCGTCTGGATATTGGCCAAGTGCCTTTATAGGAAGCAAGATATAATAAGAACAGTTAAGTCTCGTAGACTATGATGGGCAGGACATGTGGCACGAATGGGGAATGAAATACGTGCAGGGAAGCTTGTTGTAGGAAAACCAGAAGGAAAACGCCCAGTTGGTAGACCAAGAATGAGATGGGAGAATAATATTAATTATGATTTGAAGGAAGTAGATTATACAGGAGATGATTGGAAAACATTAGCTCAGGATAGGGATGTATGGAGAGGTTATGTCCGCGCAGCCATGAACCTACGGGTTCGTTGGTGCCAGTGAGTTAGTTAACAATCAAAACGAGAATGAGAATTAAAGCGTGGTAAAAGAAAAGAGAGAAGAAACATTTAGTAGAATCATACATTTGGAGCGATATTAAAAAGTTATAGTTTTCATATATAGGATGTGATTTTTCGCACATGATATCTAAAATAAGACATTTCAGGGTAAAACTTCTTAGAGTTTGTAAGAGTTTTTCGGAATCACTTGTTGACGTTCCTCTTTAAGGTAGCCAATTACAATGGAAAACATTAACAAAAAGATCAAAGTGAATACATGATATGAACAAGAAAGCTAGGAAGATCGAGTTATGGGAGATTCTGAATAAAGAAAGATTAATTGCAGAGATAATGAAAAGAAGAGGATGAAAAACGCTTATTCATCCTAAACAAAAGATTTTGTCAGAAAAATACTCCCCAATTTAAGGAGAAACGAGGAAAGATGGTTATCGCCTAATAGTTCATCTATACACAGTACGTTATATAGCATGTAATATTTCTGATCTGCATGCATCCTATAAACATGCTTAATGGATGTCGATAACACTGAGCAACAAAAAATATTCTTTTTTGTCTTAGAAAGAACAAATATGTGATTCTGATAGTATTTTTTCTCCTGAATTCAAATATGATACCGATTTTTCTCCATCGCGCAAGGTTTCCGAGAGACAGGAAATTATATTTTCAAACACTAATATTTTCTACATTCGTAACTACATAATATTCGAACATTCGGACTCACCTAAAAAGTAAGAAATGACTATTTTCTGCTATATTTCGCCTGTGAAGCAACCCTCTTGATGGTCCAACAATAATCGGCCAGCATATTAGGATTCCATTTGCTTTTATATCTCTTTTCCATAGCTGAAACCATTTGAGTTAGCTCATTTGGTTTTATTTTACAATGGATAAATGGACGAAAAAACGTTTATTAAAAAATAATTAATTTAATCCATTAATTTAAATTGAAATAAAAAACTGTGGGTAATGGAGAAATTCCGAATACATATTTGAAAACACGATAAAAAACTGCATTAAGTACAACTATTGGTACTCATGAGACGGACCAGAAATTTTACTGATATTAATTCCATTTTATGTTTAGAAACTTCGCTTTACATAAATGAAGGATTGCGCGCGTTACAACCACTATGATTAAAGAGTTAATATTATATTTAAGTCCACCGCTGTGGTCTCGAGGTAGCGTACTGTCTTGTCATGCAGCGGGCCCGGGTTCGATTCCCGGGTCGGGACAGGCTCCTGGGTGAGGATTTTTTCGGGTTTTTTCCTCACATGTAAGACAAATGTCAGGAGGCTTAGTGCTCTACTGTCCCCAAAAATCATCCGGATAACATCATCGTCCTTATCATTATCATCATCATCCTTCGCCGGTGTGGAAAACAACGGGAAGCTACCACACCTATAATTCCCTAGTAAAGCTGCAAAGCATAGCATGAAAATAATATGATTGCAGTGGAAGACCCGCCCTCGGGCAGAATTACTGCGGATGGATGGATTATATTTATATAATAATGATGCTTGAATACACTATCCAACAAAAAATCATACATCCGCGGTAAAAATATGTTATTCGTAACGAAAAAGTTACGGCAAGTTAAAAATATATAAACACATTAAAATGTCACATACACAGTTGTAGTCACAAAGGGCTTCTGTCTTGTGAATTTGGTGGATATTTGAGTACTTCCCAATTCCAAATTCCAAACAAATTCTACCGAACATCATTTTTAGGGCGGTATTACTTACTAAATGTGAGAAACAGTGAATGTATTCACAAAATATTGCTATTTCGAGACTTTCGATATTACAGATTTATACAACAAAGACTCCCCTCAGGGGTCCCCATCTAGGGGATATGTGGATGGTGACCACAAGGTGCCCAAGCTGAGCAAAACATTGCTTCCACTTACTTGTGTTTTGCTCCTTACTTTTATCTTTAACCGATCTGGTATTTCTTCCTTTCTTCCACTTACTTATACTAGACTCTTTTAACTTTGCTATCTAACCTCTCTTAGTTAACTCTTGTTTTTTCGACCCCGACGCTATTAGGGCATCCAAGGGCTAGGGAGACTTTCCTTTCTTCCATTTCTTCTTTCCTTTATTTTCTTTTCTTCTCCAGAAAAGCCTGATCAGAGGCTATAAGATGGCAGCCCTATCACTGGTCTTGCCTTCTTCTGACCAGCAACCAATTGAAGGGACTATCATTATGCTTTCAAGTCTTATACGAGAATTTTCCTGAAGGATCAAAACGCTGGAGGGAAAATTTTCTACAGGATCGTAACAGGCCTTGGCCTAATACTTGGAAGGAAGGAACAACAAAGACTGCTCAACAACATACCTCAAGATTAGAGGTCACCACTAGGATCGCTGATTTACAACAGTGTTGCTATTACTTATCGAATGTCCTAGTATTTAGGATGTCTGACGTCTCTTTGCAGAATCGGTTATATTTCAAGAAGGGTAGATGGATGTTGAAATGTGGTAGTCCAAAATAAATGGATGAGATATAAAATGAAGAGAAGCAAATCATCATCATTAGCACAGCAACTCTGGGTAGGTCAAGGCTTCCTTCAGAATTTTTCTCCAGGCTTCTCTATCTCTGGTAACCGTTCACCAATTCTTGAGTTTTAACATTTTGACATCCTGCAATATTTCATCCATCCATCTCAAATTCGGTCTTCCATTTTCCGTCTTCCTTCCGGTTTACGATATATTTTTTTTGTAATTACATCTTTTGTGATCATCTCTGCCTATGCCCTGTCCATTTTATTCTCTTTACTTTAATATCTGTAATAATATATGATGATTTATACAACTGGTATAATTGCCTGTTATATCTCATTCGCCATTCTCCACTTTCCTTAAAGGGACCATATATCCTCCTGAATATCTTTCTCTCAAAAACAGCCAGTTGAGATTTGTCATTTTCAGTCAGAAGCCAGGTTTCAGTCCTGGAAGTTGACACTGGTTTAATTAGTGTTTTATACAATCTAGTGTTTGTTTCACGTGTCGGATATTTTGAATTTAAATTATTTATTTATTGAAAAATAACACTTCTGAGTATTTTGTAATCTTTTACAGTATTTATTTAATCCTGGATATTAATATGTTTATTTAGTCCCATTAAATATGTGTCCATAAATTAACCAGTTATGAAGAAATGTCAATTTTACTGTTCGGGACTCACTGATAGTAAGTGCCAATTATAACAAAACCATCACAGTCTTATTCAATTAACTGCACGACGGATTATACATGATAATCTTAATTTTAAATTAGCGAAACAATAATTTCTCGTGCCAGTTATTTAAATGTTCCGGACCGCAAAGAAAACAAGATCGTGTAAAGTTATTATTGTACATTATTATGTAATTTGACACAAAAGTAAGTAATTTCTACTCGTTTGTTTTTCTAATGTTTTATAATAATATTTATGTACGCAACAAGGGAAGTAAGTAGTACATTATTAGTTGAGGACGTGTTTGAGAATGAGCTTCAGCGAGGGCTAGCAAATAAGTTCAAGACTAATAATTTACTTACTCCCCGAATTGCGTATATAATTTTGTTTGATCCCGTACTAATAATTATGTTCAATTTTTATATTTCAATTGAATTTATATCTTGGTTTGAAGAGTTGAACTGTTTGATAGCAAGGGGATGTTGATAAAACTGCATTTGTCTATTGTTATCTGAATTAGTGGCAGACATTTTATATAACAGTTTCCGACTGCATATTAATTACAAATATGATTAATTGTGATGAAGATGAATCTTCCAAGAATTTGGCAACATTTAGCTGACTTGGCAGAGGCTATAAATGAAGTTCGTAATGTCAAAAGTAACCTAAATACATTTTTTGTGATGTATAGCCGTGCTACCATTACTTATAACGGGTTTCCAATATAAAACCGGACCGGCCTTACGGAGTTTCAGCCGGCACGCAGTGCTGTCTCTTCCTCCCGCAATTCACCCTGCCTGCCACCCGTCCTTGAACTGTTTCTTACCTTATAGAAAATGCTGGAAATGTTGTCCTCCCGCAGTTAAACAGGCATTATACCGAGTAAACACATTTAGATTGACACGCTGTAGTTCGGGGGCACTGTCAAGTTTCTGATTTCATTTCTTATGTTGTTCTTCAGTTCTTCCAATGTGTGGGATTTGTTTTGCACACTTTGTCTTTCAGGCTACCCCACAAATAAAAATCACACACTGTTAGATCTGGGGAGCGAGTGTTTCTTATTTTGTACTGAACCAGTGGTCTCAAATTTAGTCACAACATCGTGGATTGTCGATCTGGAAGGAGGTAATTGTCCAGGGAAGTTCCGAATAAATTCCTTGCGAACGCGACGAGCTGATTCGTATTTATAATAACATTTACACATATGAATGCGCTGCTCTAATGTCAGCTGACGTCTCATCTTGTCGAATGATAGTAAACTGACTAGTTCAAGGACGAGCGGCTCGCAGAGTGAAATGCGGACGAGGAGAGAGCGCTGCCTGACGGGCGAAACCCCGTGAGGCCGGTCCGGGTTTATATTGGAAGCCCGGTAGAATACCCTAGCATCTTTTTTTCCCTAGTATTGAATACCTATTAAAGAGCTTTACTAAAAAAAGTTTCTAAGAATTGTATCTTAATAATTACATTCGCGCAGTAATCATGAAACAATAAAGTAATTAAAGACTTCAATAATTGAATCTGGCCAAATGCCTTCACAGTAAAAATAACAGGGTTGGCCAAAATTGTTTAATTGAGCTAATATACTGCAAACGTGTAAGAGCATCCATGGTGAAAATGATTAGCACTCGACATCCACCTCTGGGACCCGGATTCGTGCCTTAGTAACTCCATGTAGGGTTTGTAATGGATGAATAGTAATCACGGCAGCTTTCTCTTGGGGTTCATCCCATATTTTCGTGCCAAAAAATTAATTCCACCACTTCTCCATACTCATGAATTTAGTTTTATTTAATTTATCTTGTGATGATGCTACAGATCTGGACAGCTAGCATCCTCATAAAACAAATACTTTTAATAATAGGGGCTTCATCTCATTTCATCTCTCGATCAGACATTATGCTAACATAAATATGGTGTTTACATTTACTCTAAACTTGTAAAAAAGGTTTTCTCTCCCAATACATATTTATTCCGTTTAATTGTAGCTTTCATTTATCATATTTCAGAGGATATTTATTCAAATATAATTTCAATATTTATTTTATTATGGAATAAATACTTTGTATTTCATTTAATTTTATCTGGAATTATTAGGATAGCAGAAATCAAAACGTTTCTCCTTCTGTGTTGAATCCACAGCTAACTGAAGAGTAGATAAACTAACTAACTAACTAATTAACTAACTCACTCGCACATCGACCCAGTAGGTTCATGGCCGCTCTCCATTCATCCCAATCCTGAGCCAATGTTTTCGAATCATCCCCTGTATACACTACTTCCTTCAAATCATTGTAAATGTTATTCTACCACCTTATTATTGGTCTACCAACGGACCGTTTTTCTTTTGGTTTTCCTACAAGAAGCTCGTTAAAGAATCTCAAGCCTGAATAAATAAGAGTCTGTGCAAAATTTAACCGATCTTCACCGATCCAAGTAAAACCTTAGTTGCCTATTAGATGTCTCATTGAGGCGATGTGCTAACCACATTTCACTCATTGACATCTATAGACAAATAAGCGTAACTAAATTAAGCTTGGTTAAGAAACTCCCACTGGGGAGCACTCATGTTTCCACGAGTAACGAATCAGGCATAGTCAGTCAGTCAGTCATGGAAATTAAAATAAAGATATGTTTATTTTCCTAATGTATACAAAATATAATAATAATAATAATAATAATAATAATATTATTATTATTATTATTATTATTATTATTATTATTATTATTATTATTATTATATCCTCAACTCGTGTCCAACTCAGGGTCGGGTCGAGGGACGAGACGAGATAAAGCCCCTTATATAGAGGTCTGTGAATGACAAGGGTGCCGGCCGACCACGCCTGACGCACCATCACACGGCAGATGAACGAAATGAAACGGATGAGAAGAGTATGGAGAAATGGTGGAATGAGATTCTGACAGAGGAAAACAGGAGAAAACTCCGAGAAAAACCTGCCCAAGCTCCGTTTCGCGCACCACAAAACCCACATGGAGTGACCGAGACTAGATCTCGGGACCCCAGCGTGAGAGGTGAGCTATTATTATTTTCTTTAATAACTTTCCTCATTAGAGGATTGCCTCAAGGACAAAGTGATACAGACAATTAATTTTTGAAATTGATGAAATATATTTTGTAAATACATTAAAAAAATCAAATTGTAATTGAAGTATATATACTATAAAGTAGATATTGTAATTATGGTTTCATAAAATTGAAATTGGTCCTCTAATGGCAGCGATGACAATTTTAGAAAGATACACCCTGTCCAAATATAAGGAATTCCATAAATTAGCTAAGAATCCTGGTATAGTATCTCTTGCCCCGATCATCAATCCTGACGGTTATACTATCTAATTGGTATTTATCATAAGTAATGCAACGAGTGATTTCCAAATTATCGATAAATTCACGACTCACGAAGTGAGGAGTGGATTTATTTAGAGAATTTGGAAATCAAGAGTGGCATTTGTTTGGATTATTTAACGAATAAAATTAAGCTGTTTACTCACAAATCATTATTTCAATATAGTTATTTAAAAATATTTATATATTTAATGTAAACGGCGATGTTTGAAAACAAATGAGAAACGATTGGTACGCTTCTTTTGCTTCTTTTGTTCGTCACTGCAACCAGATCATATTATTTATTGCCAAAGGAACGCAATATTGTAAGAATGCACTCTAGTGGAGAAAAAATGAAACACATCAAACTGTATATTAATCCATTTCTGATGTCCTATGACGTAAATATGACAATTATATTTTTATGGAAAAAAAAATACATTTAAGAAAGTGCAAATAGTGTTTTGTTTTATTTGGTGGTACAACCAATTGCTACAAATGTTTTTATATTAACTCCCGCGTGCGGTATGTGTTGACATTCATGCACTATATATACAATATGGTAGCCGTATTTCTTAGTGAGTTAGTCTCTGCAAAAAAATGCTATGACCTATTCAGAATGTTAAAAAGGAGGTGCTTTCTTTATTATGATAAACTTTAGTTGGTACATTCTGGGTGAAACACGACTGTGAATAGTTGTAAATAAAAAATCATTGAAGCGCGATTGCTCATTGACTCCCATTTGGGGCATGAGTTAAATAGTCTTTGTAATAGTCATCTCTTGGCTCATATATGACTTTCTTTTCACAGTCAACTTCCTCAGGTTGGCCACTATGAGTCTCAAAACGGATTGTGGGATCTAATATCATACCAATTTTAGAAGATGGTCTAAATGCAATAATATCTATTCGTCTGTTACTTCCATTAGTGGTCACACCATGAACTTCCTCATAATCTGTGTATCCATAATCTCGCAAGGCTTCTGCCATCATATTTCGAATAGTGTGGTGCCGAATGTTTCTCAGTGATTCTTCAAACGGACAAGCCCCAAGGACGTGTGCAATTGTTACTGATATTAATATTGTATTATGTTTAATTTAATTCTGGTCGGTAAGTACAAATATGATCTGCCTTTATTAGCCCATATACTGGACAGTTAAAAGTAAGTTAACATAACATTTAAATGATGATCTTGTAGAAGATTTCCGGGCTGTCGGTTGTGGTCTCAAGACAACCCTTGAGGATGCCGAACGTACTCTCTAGCGAAACATCGGAGAACTTCACGCCTCAAGACCACGGCCAACAGCCCGGAAATTTTCTACAAGATTATCATAGTAACTCCGGCCGTGAAAGGCTAAGTCAATATATAACATTTAAAGATTGTAAAACGATTTTATTTGATGCTATGTCTCACTTCAGTACTTCGACATTTTACCAAATACTCTAAAATTCAGAAAAAAACGGATTCCACTGTCACCAATATATGAACAAATCATGAATTCGCTAATCATGCGATTTCGCTAATTCTTGGAGAATATTTTCCTCGTTTTATTTTATTAGCATATCCTGAATTCCGCTGCGAATAATAGAAAATTGCGACCCCTAGAGCGATTTTTAAACTTTTGTTTCAGATGAACTCCTACATAATACATAATTATCCGATTATGCTGGTAAACGAATTCTACCTTTCTTTTCTTACTAATTGTTATATGTCAATTTTGGTTCTAATAAAACTAGAATATATATCCATCCATAGTAATTCTGCCCGAGGGCAGGTCTTTCACTGCAATAATAGCATTCTCATGCTATGCTTGCAGCTTTACTAGGGAATTGTAGGTGTGGTAGCTTCCCGTTGCTTTCCACAACGGTGAAGGAGGATGATGATGATGATAATGATGATGGCCATATGATTTCGGGGACCGTTTGGGCCTTAAAGTTTTCCTGACAATTGTCTTACAGGTGAGGAAAAACCCCGATAAAAACCTCACCCAGAAAAACCGCTCCGACTGGGGATCGAACCCGGGCCCACTGCGTGACACGGCAGCACGCTACCTCGAGACCACAGCGGTAAAGAAAATAGATGTTTGTACTAAGATTTGCAACAATGGCTGTCCCTGTCCTTTTGTATGGGAGTGAATCTTGGATTACCACTACCAAACAAGAAAGTAAAATCCAAGTTGCCGAGATGAAATTTTTAAGAAGAGTAAAAGACTGCACTATAATGAACCAGATAAGAAACGAGGATATCCGTGAAGAACTGCAGATCTACTCCATAAAAGAAAATATATCTAACAACAAGATACAGTGGAAAGAACATGTAGAAAGAATAGAAGAAAGAAGATTACCAAATAAAATCTTCCATTATTTTCCAAGAGGAAGAAGAGATGTCGGACGTCCTCGGAAGAAATGGTCTTAGATCTATTAGTGAAGACGGAACAGGCAACTCTTGCCTAAACCAGGAAGTGAAGAAGAAGAAGAAGAAGACTAAGATTTACTTGGATAGCCGGCAGCTCACTGAAGTATTGTAATTTATTGTAATAAAATTTGATACACTATCAAATTTGCCCAAAAAAGAAAAAATAGAGGAAGTGCGTTGAAATCAGACGACACGTTAATTCCTTTAAATAAGGACCACCCTAATATGACGATTTTATGCATCAACCGGCTAAGCACCACATTTAAAAAAATGAGGTTTTGATGCCATCTGTTGCATTGGCTCATGAAGTAATTGTATGCACACTTTTAGCGCCAAATCTTTAAATATAAATTATTATTATTAAATAAAAATGTAAACGCCATCAGTCCTATAAGAGATTCTATGTTTTGTAACAAACGGCTATGAAACCAGATCTTCAAGAATGCTAATCTAAATTTTGCATCTTGCATCTAAGCGCCAAATGATCCCGCTCTTAGACTGTTGATGCATAACTGTAAACAAGGAAAATAACTTGCAGTATACAGTATTGTTAGTTTGACGCTATAATAAATAGTGAAGATTGACTTAGACTTTAAACGTATTTTTCTCGAAACTTACAAAAAGGCGCATAGCTGGTTGATGCATTGCGCCGTCTATATATATATATATATATATATATATATAGGTCATGACCATTTTCGATGTCTACTAGATAGATTCAAGATCCTTGATTTCATTCGTGAAACAGGCCAATAAGTAAGATTAACAAGAATGAAAGACTATGTTTTTTTTTCAAAAATATTTTAAAAATCTTTTCATGAGAACAACATCAATATCTTCCTTCCTCCGGAAGTAGCTAAAAAACTAAACCATTACATCGGTCGAATCACGCTGCCTTGCAATTGTACTTAAAGATCCTAGATCCAATATGACTATAGAAGATACATCATTTATGTATAAGAATAAAACAAACATAAATTGCCCTAAAATGCCCTACAGATTGCTCAAGATAATTAATTTTTCATTGGATCGAAATTGACTTTTTATTTCATGAACTAGGCCCTGTTGAACTAATGGTTGCCATGTTCACCTTTGGTTCTTAGCGTCAAAGCAGATGGATTTTTATGGGCCTAAAAATCCCTAGTATGAATTAGTATGAATTCTTTCTAAAAGGAAGTAACGTTTGGGTCTCATGTCGTGGGTTTATAACACGCAAAAGAACCTTAAGTCTAAAAAAGATTCTTCTGAGCAAAATTTGTGGAGCCGTTTCACGCCAAATTTTAATTGCGATGCTGATGACTAGAAGTTAAAAAGCGTCGTTAAATAAAGATAGAAATTAACTTTCAGGAAATTTATAAACAATTATTTAAATATGAAAATCGTATAAAACTTTAACAGTTTCATTTTTATTTAATTAAAAGGGAATGGAATTTCATAAAGTAAACGCCAAATTAATTGATTACTTTATATAATGCTTGTGTTTGGAAAGTTTTAATTATTACTTTTTAGGTGTGAAAAATAGGCTGTACGCCTTATTTTGGAAGTTTAAAGCAAGATTGCAATTCCGATGCTCTTAAATATGCAAATATGCACTTTTAAGGAAAGTATTTTATAACTAACTCCATTAAATAGAAGCTATGCAATTCATAATTACATAAAATAGCGGATTATTTGTATTACGTACCGGCATAGGGTGTTGAGATAGGTACTCCCACGTACAACTCTTCTATCATACATAATATTTCCGTACGTTTCAGGTCCATCATCTCTGTAAAAAAAGAAAATATTATTTCAATATTCCACAAGAAATAGCCTCTAAATTCGATTAAATACATTTTTAAAATCTGAGAATTGCAGAATTAATCAATGTATTCCTACTGCATTTTAAGCAAATTTCGAAGGAATTATTTACAGATTTTCGCCGATCATATCTAGTAGTCACCGAAAATAATCATGACACACACACACACTCTCACACACCCACACACACACACATATATATATATATATATATATATATATATATATATATGGTATGATAAGAAAAATAAATGCCTGGACGGGATTCGAACCCGGATCTCTGAGTCTGTACCTCAGCGTGATATCCATTACACTACCAGGCGAATCCAATTCAAACACTTATTTTTCTTATAATACATATATAAGAGTATAATACATATATAAGAAAAATAAGTGTTTGAATTGGATTCGCCTGGTAGTGTAATGGATATCACGCTGAGGTACAGACTCAGAGATCCGGGTTCGAATCCCGTCCAGGCATTTATTTTTCTTATCATACCATATTAAGCTTGCATTGCTCAATGTTAAACATTTAATTATAATATATATATATATATGTCATGAATAGAAAAATAGATGTTTGGACGGGGATTTGAACCCGAATCTCTGAATTGATACTTCAGTGTGCTACCAGTTATGCTAACCAAAAATCCTCGTACGAATATTTATTTCATTTTTGACATTTGGTAATGAAGGCAAATATGATATGAAAAGAAAAATGAATGCTTGAGTCGGGATTTGAACCCGAGTCTCTAAACTCTGCACGTTTAGCGCTCTAACGACCTGAGCTACCCAAGAATTCCAACACAAACATACATTTTTCTTATACATGTAGTATTCTCAATTCACACAAGAGGTAGCGGAAATTTGTTCCGACTGACATCTAGTGGCTAACATAACAGTTAAGCAAAATTTTTAAAGAGACTATTTACTTATAGCAGTAACGCTTGTATATATAGATGTTATAACTATATTTTTGACATTTGGCAACGAAGACAAATATGATATGAAAAGAAAAATGAATGCTTGAGTCGTAAAAACGCTAAACGTACAGAGTTTAGAGACTCGGGTTCAAATCCCGACTCAAGCATTCATTTTTCTTTTCATATCTCATATATATATATATATATATATATATATATATATATATATATATATATATATATATATATATACGAGAGGAAGCGAGAACTGATGCCACTGCCCTCTGGTAACCACTATGACAAGTAAGCAAATTAAGGATAATTTTTATTTTATAGCAGCGACGCTTCTTTATTTCGATGTTATAATTACATTTTTGACATTGAGCAATGCAAGCCTAATAAGACATGAGAAGGAAAACAGATGCTTTGACGGGGATTTGAATCCGGACCTCTAAATTCATACTTCAGTGCTCTGCCAGTTGCGTTTTCCAAGAATCATCGAACAAAAATTTACTTTCCTTTCTATATATTCTATATTTTACGGGAGGTAGTGAGAACTCGATCTCACTGCCCTCTGGTAGCCACTATAACAAGTAAGCAAATTAAAGATAATTTTTACTTTATACCAGTGACGCTTCTTTGTTTCGCTGTTATAATTACATTTTTGACATTGAGTAATGCAAGACTAATATGACATGAAAAGAAAAACAGATACTTGGACGGGGATTTGAACCTGGATCTCTGAATTGATACTTCAGATATAATTGATATTTTCTTTTCATGTCATATTAGGCTTGCATTGCTCAGTGTCAAGAATTTAATTAGAACATCGAAATATATATATATATATATATATATCCCAAGCTTGGCATATAACAATTAATTAAAAAGGTAAGGCCGAGTTTATTAACCAGCAAAATTTTACCTGTACGAAAATTTAAAAATCGCACTAGCGGTCACAATTTTAGAAATTTTGCAACGAAATTCAGTATATGTTTTTAAAATAAAGCGTGGAAGGTATTCTCCAAAGTCAGGAAAATTCTACTCTTAGAAGATGGGGGTTTATCGGAAACCCGAAATTAAAAAATCGGTGTAGCAGATGCCAAGTTTTCTTCGTTGCGATGTATCGGTTTATAATACAATTTAAGTAACCCTTAAATAACAATGTATTCTATAGATACATTAGTTTAATGTTTGTAGTATTTTTAATAATGTGATAAAAGCAATCAGTACAAATTATTTAAACGTATGACAAATTATACATCAACATTCAAAAAAATAACCTATTGATAGGTTTGTTTTCTCTGCAGTCCAACACGTGTCACCCACGTAGGAGGCGAGCAAAAATGCACGGCCAATGACGCCGCAGATGACAGTGCAGGAGGGAGAACAGATAACGTGGCATTACGCATTTCGCTCTGTTTGCAACGGAATGGTTATGCATTCACCTTCAGACTGACTTGGAAAGCAAAGGGCGCATGCGCCCTTAGGCTCCGCCCTGTCTCCCACTAATACGATGCCCGAATTTCTCTACGCATTCCACGGACAGACTGTAGGTAGATGGATTTTATTAAACGAATTTCTTTTAATCGCGTGATTCAAATCTTAGGGCAGAAGGTACGACGGATTTTGATCGCAAGCCTCTTACTTCCGACTTAATGTTCTTTTATGTGTAGTAAGTCTACGACACGGGACCCACGACTTTCTATCCCTTTCGAAGAAAACCAAGTTCTCGATATTTAGACCCTGAAAAAATCTTTACGAGTAAGATGTTTACCTGACACTACAACAATAAGTTTTAACTTCCGCTTAGAAATAAGTCGCATCCTCGAATTTTCATCTGAAGAATTTCCTGCTGTTAAAAAATTATCAGTAAAAACAGGAATAATATTGATTTGTCATTAAAATATATGGCTATTCCTTTTTAATATCAATTTAGACCAATTTTATCTCTTAGAGTAATTTTATATGTGATAGAAATCCAAAAAAACTAAAAAATGTGTAATAATAATGATATCCTATCCATAGGTCTATCTGAAAATACTGTTAGGCAACCAATCCTATTCTCATAAGTAATGTCACGAATGATTTCCAAATTATCTAGTGGATTTGGAAATCAAGAGTGGCATTTTAACGAATAAAATTAAACTGTTTACTCACAAATCATAATTTAAATATAGTTATTTTAAAATATTTATATATTTGATGTAAACGGCGATGTTTGAAAACAAATGAGAAAGGTTTGATTATGTTTCATTCGTTCATCACTGCAACTATATCATACTATTTATTGCCACATAGGATCGCATTATTGTAAGAATGCACCCTAGTGGACAAAAAATGAAGATCAAACCGTATATTATAAACATCATTATAGGTTATTAATTCATTTTTTTCGGAAACAACTCAGTAAAATCAGTATTTAAAAACACAATTATCAAATCTGTAGGTCGAAGGAATTTGTTAATTATTTGCTATGTTCAACGTATTTGTTAGAGAGTCAGTTACTGCAAAATAATGCTCTGACCTGGTCAGAATATTAAAAAGGAGGAGCTTTCTTTATTTTGGTAATCAAAATTCGATAAATATCCAGGTGAAACACGACTGTGATTGGTTGTAAAACAAAGTTCATTGAAACATGATTGGTCATGGAGTCCCATTAGGGGCAGGAGTTAAATAGTCTATATAAGGTGGGATTATATAGTGCAAGACAAACGATGAGCAAAGCGTAGAACAATAATAAGTAATAAGCAACCATGATTTAGGAACTAGTTACATCGTATATAGCCGATGTAATATATTGTTGTGATATTTCTTACCGTTTCTGGAACATATATCACATAGAGATATGCCTCAATTGACAAATAAAAGTGAGTCCAGACCTTTCGGAATTTAATTAAAACCTAGTAATCGGATTACCGATAGCGAGGAGATACTAAAGGCCAACACGCACACACTATTGAGTAACACTAAGAAATTAGGACTGGAAGTAAATATCAGTAAAACTAAATATATGGTCACACGTAGAAATTCAGTATATAATGGAAATGGACAGCTAAGGACAAATGAGGGAAAGTTTGAGGAAGTGGCTGAATTCAAATACCTAGGAACAATGATCACAAATAGGAATGAGATGCACAAAGAAATTAAACATAGGCTCAATTCTGGAAATGCATGCTATTATGCATTGCAGAGACTTTTGATGTCCCAACTCCTTTCAAAAAACGTTAAGCTGAAAATATATAAAACTATTATTCTACCAGTTATATTATATGGGTGCGAAACATGGACTCTTACTATAAGGGAGGAAAGGAGATTACGAGTATTTGAGAATAAAGTTCTTAGGAACATTTTTGGACCAAAGAGAGATGAACAGACAGGTGAATGGAGAAGACTACATAACAACGAACTACATGGTCTTTATAGGAAGCCAGATATAATAAGAATAGTTAAGTCTCGTAGACTGCGATGGGCAGGACATGTTTCGCGTATGGGGAATGAAAGATGTGCATGGAAACTTCTTGTAGGAAAGCCAGAAGAAAAACGCCCAGTTGGTAGACCAAGAATGAGGTGGGAGAACAACATTAACTATGATTTGAGGGAAGTAGATTATACAGGGAATGATTGGAAAGCATTGGCTCAGGATAGGGATGAACGCAGAGCTTATGTCCGCGCGGCCATGAACCTACGGGTTCGATAGTGCCAGTGAGTGAGTAAGTAAGTAAGTAATCGGATTACATCTCATATGGTTGCGAAGGGCCAGTCTCATTTCCATTAATTATATTTCATGTCGGCGTCAATACGCTATTCAAACAGATAAATAAAAGCAACATTTATCATAAGTAATGTCACGAGTGATTATTTCAAAGTCGTCGATAAATTCACGAGTCACGAAGTGACCAAATCACCTCCCTTCTCATTAACACCGCCTGTTTAAGTGAACCACTCATTATGGAAATGCTTCCGACAGAAAATAACTGCAAAATTTTTGTCTTCATAAATAAGGTTAAAAAAAAGTTTGTTTACATAAAATGATATAATGTATCACAACTTTGACACAAACTATAACCCTAATATACCTTAGGTGAAATAGGGTTTTGAGTTTGGATAATAATAATAATAATAATAATAATAATAATAATAATAATAATAATAATAATAATAATAATAATAATAATAATAATAATAATAATAATAAAGAGGACAACAATGGGTAAATAAGCTTAGAAAAGCATTAGAAACATTTAAACCGGAATTCTGGAAAATAAGGGATGTGTTTGGAGTATGTTTAAGTATGTAGCGCTGAGAAGAAAAAAAATGGTAGCATTATAAATATGGATACATAGATGTATGTAACATCGGCCTTCGTAGTCTGAGTGTTAGGTTTCTTGCCTCTAGTCCCGAGGGCCGCGAGTTAAAAACCGATTGGGTCGGTGGATTTTGTAGGAAAGAAAAATCCAAGGGACAAATCTTCCGGGAAAGGGGAGTCCCGAGTATGAAGGTTTCCATGCTCTAAAAATAATGTCATGCCTAAATGAGAGCTTTAGAGGAAATTTAATCGGAATTTCCATTCCAAGTACTTGTATTCCCATCTTTGAAATGTTTTACCTATTTCCTAACACTGCTGGCGCGCATGCAAGTATCTCCATATACACGTTGTCAACAACTGATTGTTCATATTTAACTAGTAATTTCACGACAGCATGCTGCCGCAACGAAACACTGATGTCCGCCATTTTGGAATTGCTGAGTGTATTCACGTGATAGAAGCTAATGATGTCACAACTTGGCAACATCTAGTTTAAAGTCAGTAGATTACGATCCTGCGGTCGTTTTTGTTACATTGTTGGCTGTTTAATTTTAACAATATATTGCTCAAGCCCCCCGTGGACTATCACCTCGACATGGTGAGGGCGCCGAGTACTCAATGAACCAGACGACCAAATCGGGGAAGTTTAGCTTTGCTAACCTGCCGATTGGTTAGAGATGAAAAGAAACTAAGAATAGTCCGCAACGTGGGAGACGTCGGCCAGAAGATTGACATCGACCAAGAAGTCTGCAACGGTCTACGAGCGACGTGATACATCACAACGGCTCAAAGGGCGGAAGCAGCAACCCTCTCTAAAGGGATTAATACTTAGAGGAGCATGGATAGATGCTCTGAGACAGCAGCCCTGTCATTATCCTTACTCTGCACAGCACTCGTAACGCAGTCAGGGGACATTTATTACTACTGATGCATCTCAAAGCAAAGGCCGGATTGGATTTCAGGATATGACCACAGCAGGAAAAAAGAAAAACGAAGATGTAAGAACAGAACTTAATATATTTAATCTCTGTGAAAGAATAAAATACTATCAAAATTCTTACCTTCAGCACGTATTACGAACGAATGAACAGCGCATACCAACAAAAATGTATAATTATAAACCAAAAGGAAGAAGATTGATGGGAAGACCATTGAAGAGATGGAAGGACCAATTCGACCTATAATGAGATCGGAACAGGTCATTGGGCTTAATCCTTGTTGTTGAAGATAATGATGTTGCTCAAGACTTTCAGTATGCCTCTCGTAATACACCGTGTTCACAAATATAGTATCATACTTCAAACTACTACTACGTCGCTAAGGATAATCGCATCTAAATGAAATTGGTGACAATCAAAAGAGAAACTCAAAACGTTTTGTACATGTTAACTATGTCAACAATAGAGAATAACGGACAACAATACAGAAACTAAACTAAATGTAATCATGTTATTTTGTTGTCGATATGGCTTCATTGTTATATTTATTGGGTATTTAGATGTCTGCAGCGTCACTCGTGGGCCCCACACTCAATGATATGAGACATAGCAAAAACCATCTTTTGATTGTCATGAATTTCATTTAGATACGATTATCCAAAGCGACGTAGTAGTAGTTTAAAGTATGATACTATATTTGTGGACACGTTGTAGAATACCTTAGTTGCATTCTAGGTGTCTCTTTAAGACGATGAGTTAACCACTTGTTATTCACTGACATATGTAGAGAAATAAGTGTAATTAATTAGCTTGATGATGTATCTCCCTCAAGGAAGCACCAATGGCTCATGTGAGAATGTACAGTTACATATGAATATAACTACTGAAATGGATATACAATATAGAAAATAACGTCCCATTGTGAACAGTGGTGAAAGTGGAATGATGATGGAAATGATGAAGAAGAATGAAAAGAAATTGGTCGGATTATAGGCTAAGAAGAAACTGCCTGTTAAAGGATGCGCTTGATGGAATAGTGGTGAAGAAATGTGCGGGAAAGAAGAACAAAAATGGCCAGAGATGAACGTCATACGGATCGTATGCAGACACGAAGAAATGAGAAAGAGAGAATAATGGAAAATGCTGAATTTGCAATGAGAAAATAGCTCCGTGCAGAAAACTATGAATGTATTAACTGTATCATGAATATTTAGAGTTGGAGAAAATGGATTGAATTATTTCCAGTTCCGAATACAATTTAACATCTTAGAGTATTGCTAAATACAATAACACACGTAATGATAGAAACGTATCAATATTGCGTCATGAAGGGACTATAAACATATTTTACATTCACGTTTTTAATATTAATGCAGTCTATGTGAATAATTTTGGTGTCATACATGCACTATGAGTATGGAATTCTGTCTATATATGGGTTTTTACAGCTGCTGCCGTCTTCCCGTTCCAAAATCTCCAAAGCCTACCATCTTGGACATCTTCAATGTTTAGCCCTCTTGCTTGCATTACTATCCTCATGCTTTCCTTCCATGTTAACTTTGGTATCTCACTTTTCTTCATTTTGCTCGGTTGCCATTGATATAGCAGTTTCGGCCATCGCTCATCTTCCATTCTTAAATATGTCATAAGCATAACCATTTTAATTCCTTCTCAATTTTTCAATTATGCCATCTCTTTCATACAATTTTCTATTTTTTTAATGAGTATGGAATTGGTATTCTAATATTTTACCAGTTTTATTACAAAATGCCAATATATTCACAAAATTCTGTAACTCGGTAATAAGTTCATATTTTAGTGGGTCAGAGATATAACCCAGAGATTATTATAAAACGTAAAAGAGGATTAATTAAAATGTCTCAAAATACGAGTATAATTAAATTTATTTAAAGCTGGCATGTTTTCTGACAATTAGCTATCAACAGCTGGCGAACAGATAAAGGAAATTAGGACAAGGTCGCATTAATGTTTAAATAAGTGTTACTTAAAATATATGTTGCCTGTATTAAAACTAAAAACATTACTGAATATATTCATACAGTGCGTTCTTTATTCCTGAATAAAAATTGAGACAAAACTATCATCGACAAAATTACATCCGACGAGTATTTAATCCCATTTAGATAACATTACACTGCAGATGTCTCAAAAGAAAAATTGAATAGTTGGCCCGAAAAGAGATCTAACCCACAAAAATTCTAAAGTTGATTTTTCAGTGGATTAGTGATCTATCCGGAGAGTATTACGGCATGGTGCAAATAAAATTATCCATATTCTCTTCCACACCTGACTTATTTATTTTTAAAAGTTGGCTTTCAAGCGAATAGTGATCTATATGTAACAAAATGGCGAAAGCAGTTAGTCAAGTCATTAATAGCAGTGCATTCAAAAAATATTGCACATGTGCAAATTCATTCCACCACATTTTCGTGAATTCTAATCAGAATCTTGGAGAAATTGATTGAAAATAAGAAAGACACAAAGAATGTAACGAAATAACATTAAATGGAAAATAAATACTGAAAACTGATTAAGTAAGAAATTGTTCTAACTGAATCAGTGTCCAATATGTATTTTCTATTCCTTATTATAGCATTTTTAGTTAAATATGTGTTAGATCACTTTTCCACTTTATAGAGATAGACCACTTTTGCACACAATTCTGTATTAAATTATTAATATTTAGTTATTAGCATGTTATTTTGCATTCAAATTAGCTGTATATGTTTCCAATAGGATGAGAGATTAAAATGTATATGATATAATGAAAGTAATAGCCTCAAAATGAATATTAGGCCTATACGCTTTTTTTTTTTTTTTTTTTTTTTTTTTTTTTTTTTTTTTTTTTTTTTCGTTTTCACAACAATTTGTAGTTTGTGGGTTATCTCTTTTCGGGGCAACTATTCAATTGTTCGCCTTTGCCTACGTGCTTTATTCCATATGTCCCTCGAAAGGGGAATTACAAAACATTATGTAATAAAGATTTAAGATAAATGTAATTTTGAAGTATCTAAGTAACACCAAGCTAATTCATTGGCACTATTGAATTTGTAGGCTCGTGCGAACATAAGCTCTCCATACAACCCTATCCTGAGCTAATGGTTTCCAATCATCCACCGAAAAATTCTCCTCCCTCTAATCATGGATAATGTTATTCTTCCACTTCATTCTTGCCTATTTAGTGGCCGTTTACTCTCTGGTTTTCCTACAAGGAGTTTCCATTCCCCTCTTTCATTCCTCAGTCGTGTCACATGTCCTGCCTATCTCAGTCTACGAGAGTTAACTGTTCTTATTCATCAGGTTTGCTATAAAGATCTTGTAGCTCTGTGTTATGTAGTCTTCTCTATGTATGTGTCCTCTTTCTTTTGTCCAAACATTTTCTTAAGAATTTTATTCTCAAACAATCGTAATCTCTTCTCCTCCCTTAAAGTAAAAGCCCTTATTTCACATCAACATAATACAATTCGAAGAATAATAATATATGTTTTTTCAGTTTAATGTTTTTTGAGAGAAGTTGGGATGACAAGAGTCCCTGTAATGAATAATAGAATATATTTCCAGAATTGAGCCTATTTTAATTTCTTTCTACACTTCATTCCTCTTTGTAATTTTTAAGGATCATACATGTTAGTATAAATATACATACAGGATATTTGAAAAGTGATGACTTATAATACAGAAGTAAAAATAAAGAGAAGCAATACATATACAGTCATTAACTGGCTAGGAGATGTCATTTTTTGCTGGTTGTATATCACTGAATACAAAGTACTAATTACAACAAGAATAACAAACGCCCTGTATAATATATTATCATATTTAATTAGAGATTTTAAATTATCTACTCGTGCCCGGCGTAATACCAGTCAAGGGAGGAGATGAGATGAAAAAAGTCCCTATTATTGAATGTCTGTGTTTATTACGTGGATGCTTGCTAGTCAGGCTTATTGCACCATCACAGGGACAATCATATGTAATGAATAGGGCAAGGATTTTAAATGTACAATAAAATACAGAATAATGCATTATAAAAATGAAATAATGCACTATCAAATACAAAAAACTGTACTGTAATCTTATATATAAAAATTAATGTTTGTTTGTATATTTGTTTGTTCGTACTTTATGCGCGGCCATACCGTTGATCCGATTGTGATGGGGTTTTTTTTTTTTAAATGTTCAGGAGATTCCCGGGATGAACATAGGCTATAAGAGAGTTGTGATACTCAACTCCTACACCCTTAAAAATCGCCCTTTGTAGTGGAAAACGTGAAAAAAGTAGCTCTTTGGACGCTTAAATGGCTTACGCTGCCTAAACCATAAGAAAGACAAAATTAATGTACACAGAATTGAATATCTCAAAAAGCTCTACAAAAAAGTCCGCGACAGCATATGTTTATCTCTTACGGATAACTCACAAAAAACATTTTTGTCTTTCATTGATACCAAGAGTCCCTTATCTCTTACAGATAACTCACAATAACCATTTTTGTCTTTTATTGATGCCAAGAGTCTCGCGCCGTAGCCGAGTGGTTAAGGCAACAAGTCTTGGCGCAGAACTACGGGTCTTACGCTGGTTCGAGTCTCTACGGGGGAAAAAAAAATTGTCTTATGGAATGTCGGCCAGTATGGGTCAGAAATGAAATCTAGCTGGGGGGAAAAAAACTGTTTTGACTCACTCTAATATAATTGTTATATGACGGTTCTTAGCTTATCTGCAAAGGAGGGTACAATTCTGATGTTCATGACTACGTGACGTCATCATTCACACTTCTTGAGCCACAACAGAAGGCTGTAAGAGGTTTTCTTGCGAACTTATTTCATAATATACAATTACGTCCTAATTTCTGAATTTTATGGTAAAAAAGTAACATATTTTTATCGTCCGCCAATGACATGAGAATTGAACGTTCGGGCAGGACAACGTCTGCCGGGTACGCTAGTTAAAAGTAATACAATATATTTATAAAATTCATATTTACAGGTAAATATAAGGTGTTCACTTTTTTATCAACACTTTTGAAGATAAGTTCCAGTTAAAACGCAGAAGATGAAACATTGTTTTCGAAAGACCTCCATATTAGAATAACTTGAAAAAGTTTAATAACTTAGTTGAGGACTGACTTACCAGGTAAGAAATTATGTAATCAACATCTTTTCACTTTTTTAGTCCTGCATTACAATGTACAACCAACAACTGCTGTAGATTGTCGAAGGAGAAAAATTCTCTAAATAATGACTTGTAAATCGAGAAATTCCTTTCTACTTCTAGCGATACTAAAGATGAATATTTAAATTAAACTATATCACTGGGTTCTAAGTCCCCTGGTAGTACTCCTACATAATATGATGAAAGTTAAAAATTAAATTGTACCTGTTGGTAGGTGCCATCTTCTGGAAGATAACTTCCGAAAGCGCTCCAGTTAATTTTATATACAATATTTTAACAAAGTTGAGGACGACGGCACCTACCAACAGGTATAATTTAATTTTTAACTTTCATCATATGACTTCACCTCAACGGAATTTGATATGAATTTTACTAGTATTGATCCTACATAATAATTTTCACCTGACAGAACATCAGCTATTAATGAGAGCATATCAAATCTTTTATTTTTTACTCAAACTATTATAATTTTCTTGAATACATCCTTTCCCATTTTCCCACTCACTTTCTCTAGATAATTCATTACAATTTTCGCTAGGTTCCTTTGCTCCACTAATTGAACTCCTGATTTCTATAAACGAGTCCTATGTACAATTAGTTGGAATGTGGGAAGGCAGAACCTCTTCTCGTTTCTTAAAATGTAAGTTCAAGTCAATTTTTATACTGGTAGAGACAGTAAGAGTAAATTATGTTTAAAAAATGCACATTTCCTCGTGAAAACGAATAAAACTGCCAAAAAATTATGTTTGAATGGTTGAAATAAGCACTAATATGCTAGAAAATCCACAAGAAATGTAATATGCCAAAAAATGACAAAACATGCAAATAAATGCAACCACGAAGTTGCATATTTAATATCCTTTTCCGCCAAAACGCATTTATATCTAAATGAGCATTGTATAGTTCTCATAGAAAAAAATATGCAAATGCATCAGAATCTTTGCCCTAATAATGAATATGGAGAGGTGGCGCAGTCAATGTTTTGGGAAATGTAGACGGGAGAAATTACGAGAAAAAAAATCCCTGACTCCGATTCGTCCACCACGAACCACACATGGAGAGACCGAGAAGCGAACTCGTCCCAGATATGAGGGCCACGGTATTTACTTATATAGTATGTTCGTAATATTTTATGAACTAATAATACAGTTTTAATTATAAGTAATAATAGAACTAAAACGGTATAGCAGATAGTTACATTTTTGCTACCATCTTTAAAATTCTGGGACGAGAGTTAAACTGAGGGGACTACCGTATTTTACGAACTATAAGATGCACTTTTTTCTTCGAAAAATTGCCTCCAAAATTCAGGTGCGTCTTATACTCGAAACTCATATAAACAAGCCCAGTGTTTGATTTAAAATTCCCGCCAGTCTTAAAATCGACCATATATTCGATGCCGCGGCAATTATCTCTATCTGGCAACATTGGATTCAACTGGCAGTGCACCGATGCGACGAACATGAGCTGTGGGGATTCACAAACTGGTTAACACTGTCTCCTTCCGCCCCGACATCACAAACCCAGAACACTGCCTAGCCTATGTTGCGTCAATGCAGTCTACGATGCCAGTGAACTTGAACAAATGGATGATGGATGAAACCCAGCATGAATTCACGCCGAAAGGGGCTTCAAAACAACATGAATTAAACAAGTGTGTCAGTGGATAAAACAGTCGTGGTGTAGAGTGAGAGAATACATTATTGTTAAATCTTTCAAGAAGTGCGGCGTAAGTAACGCTCTCGATGGCAGTGAAGACCATCTTATAAATGAAGAGGACAACGATGTCGAAGAAGAAGAAAGTTCAGATGATGATTTTCAGAGATTTTCAGAGATTTTAAAGACCAGAAGGGTTTTATAAACTATGAAATTTATTTTGTCTGGCTTTGCAGTCTAATAATAAAAAATTAAAATATACAATTATGGAATATTCACCTGAAAGGTCCGTCTCCTCAACTTAATTATTTATTTAACTGTAGCGCTTTCGGGAATCCTGCCGATGATGGGACAAGTTAAATAATTAATTAAGTTGAGGAGACGGACCTTTCAGGTGAATATTCCATAATTTTGAATAATACCTCAACGGAACACAACAAGAATCTTATAAAAGTTGATAAAAATAAAAATGGTAAAAATATTATTTTTTACAAATCAAGGTGCCTCTTAAAGTTCCTAGCATCTTATAGTCCGCAAAAATACGGTATATGATTCGGTTATTCACAGTTTCTGTTCTTACAGGTCTTATGAAACAAAATAGAAGATTGCAGTGCAATTTTTAATATACTTCTGACATCAGATCGATATTTTCGTGTGAGTCGACCGGAATTACCTTATCGTGACGTAATCCCTTCCGCTTTTCCAGTACAGATAACGTTAGGTCCACCAATGAGAAAGTAGCAAGATGGCGCTGCGGTTTAACATGCGAAACAAGGGGCAGTAAACTCTTGTGGGAGTCAAGAACCAAGATCATGAATTTAACCTGGCCTTTGTAAGTTCTGAGTAACCGTGATTCAGTAATAATTCCTGGTCATTGTGGTAAAATAACAGCGGTAAAGAATGACGCATGTTAATTAAATAGCGATTACATTCTTGCGAGATTATCAGGAGTTCGCATGTGTGTGTGTGATTTTTTAACTTATTTCCATCTAACTAGTTTTTATTTATTTTTTGTTTTACCTCTTTTTACTTTAATCTTACATTTCGTACATTGAATAGGCACAACACAAAAAGACAATGACTTACGCAATCTCTTTTTGAAAAAAAATGCTTGCTAAATTAAAATCAAAACATTAATTACAAATATGTAGCACAATTATATTATAGAACAATATTAAATTCTTCACCGATCTTGGTTCTTGACTCCAGTCTCAAATTTAAGTAGATACAACTCACTTATAAAATGTATCACGGTAATCAGTTTATCATTATTATCCAATTTAAAAATTAGTATCTGTTATTGCAGACTATTTAACTCATGACCCAAATGGGAGTCAATGACCAATCACGTTACAATGATTTTAGATTTACAAACCAATCACAGTCGTGTTTCACCTCGCTCTTTATCGATTTCTGTTTATAAGCTCCTGCTTTTGTGATAAAGAAACCTCCTCCTTTTTAATGTTCTGAACAGGTCAAAGTATTATTTTTCTCCAACAAATACATTGAATATAGCAAATAATGAAAAGATTCCTTGATTTTAATGAGTTGTTTACTAAAAAATAAATGAATAACCCGTAATGGTGATTATGATATATATAGTTTGTTGTGTTTCATTATTTCTCCACTTGGTTGCACTCTTACAATATTGCGATCTTATTTGGCAATAAATAATATGATCAAGGTGCAGTGAATGAACATAACCTCACATTTCTGATTTGTTTTCAAACATCGCCGTTTACATCAAATATATAAACATTTTAAAATAACTAGATTTAAATAAAGATTTGTGAGTAAACAGCTTAATTTTATTCGTTAAATAATCCTAACAAATGCCACTCTTAATTTCCAAATTCTCTAGATAAATTGGAAATCATTCGTGGCATTACTTATGATAAATTGATAGACAACAAATGAAAATGGTTTCAACATACAAATATAATGGCTTTACAATATATTCCAAGAGGTAAACGTTCCATGAGCAGATGGAGCGATATGCTTTGAACCGGCACAGGCTTACAGCCTAACCTTGAAGTTGAAAAAGAAGAGAAGTTAGTATCTTTAGTTCACCGTTAATTACAGACGTTTTAACATATAGGGTGGATTTATCAACCAATATCTAAACCACGCACCCGGTTTTCCAATTTTTTTGTTATTTCTGTAACACTTATAAAATGGCTGAAAATTAGCAGGAATTGTAATTAAACTATAGACATGATTCCGACATTTGTTTTTGTAATTGACAGCCGTAGATTTTCAATTTAATACTCATCATTATCATCAACAACAAGGATTAAGCCCAATGGCCTGTTCCTATCTCATTATAGGTCGAATTGGCCCTTCCATCTCTTCAATGGTCTTCTCAACATTCTTCTCCCTTTTGGTTTATAATTATACACTCTTCTTGGTATGCGCTGTTTATTCATTAGTAATACACGCTGAAGATAAGCATTTTGATAATATTTTATTCTTTCACAGAGATTAAATATATTAAGTTTTGTTCTTATATCTTCGTTTTTCTTTTTATCGGTTCTTTGGCATCCTGCTATTGCTCTCAACATCTTCATTTCAGCAGCCTCTATTTGTTTACTATCTGCCTTTGTTAATGTCCAGATTTTACATCCATAGATAAGAGATGGAATTTAATACTCATAAAAGAAAACATATTTAACAACAAGATTAAAAAAGAACATGTAGAAAGAATGGAAGAAAGTAGATTACCGAATAAAATCTTACATTTTTTTCCGAGAGGAAGAAGAGATGACCTACGTCCTTGGAAGAGATGGTCTTAGATCTATTAGTGAAGACGGAACAGGCAATTAATGCCTAAACCAGAAAGTGAAGAAGAAGAAGAAGATTTTCAATTTTTATGCTTGCTGTGGAAACAATAAAAATCGGAAAACCGTTGTCGTGGTTTATACTTCGGTTGAGAAATACACTCACACTCACTCACTCACTGGCACTATCGAACCCGTAGGTTCATGGCCGCGTGGACATAAGCTCTCCATACATCCCTATCCTGGGCTAATCTTTTCAATCATTCCCTGTATAATCCACCTCCCTCAAATCATAGTTAATGTTATTCTCCCACCTCATTCTTGGTCTACCAACTGGGCGTTTTCCCTCTGAGAAATCCACTCATAAATGAATATTGCATCTAATACACTTGATTGTATCTACTAGTTTGTATAACAGCTGTTGCGTTTGTCATGTGTTTACCGATGACGTTAATTTTAATAGTGATTATCATACACCCTGTATTTACCTTGATCACTCAGAAAAATCAGAAATAAAACCATAATATGTTGGTGTTCACCGGGATTTGATGCCAGGAACTCTGGATTGCCAATCTCAAACGCTACCACCTGAGACAACTCGTTCGGTTTCATAAGCCTTATTATATTAGTTGATTGCCCGACATTGCCTAGTATTTATTTATCCCAATCTTCATGTCACCAATTATGTTAGTAATACCGAAAACTATGAGCTCGACACAATAATCGGTCAATTTGATATATTTTTTCACCTCTTCTCACACCATGCAGATGGAGACTGAACTTAAAAACGCCATCGGGAGTGTCACTATTCATTTCAGTGACCCCAAAAACCATGGGTTCGACACTAACATCGGGATTTCTGATTATTTCTAACCTCTCTCACCGATAGGGATGCTAGGGTTTAAAATAGGGATTTAAAGCAATCGGAACTGTGACTAATAAGCTTAGCGATCCTATAAACTATGGATTAAACACTAATCACGGTAATTTTAAACATTATTTTCACCCTTCTCATGGATGCTGGGCTCAAACGTAAGTTTACGTGACACCTGAACTGTTTCGAATCAGTATAGCGACATCGATCATTCTCGGTCATTTTGGACATTCCCTTCTCAGTCCATAGGGGAAGAGTGAAACTTGTACTTATGTTACCGGTATACCTTCTGTTAGCATAGCGACACCGAAAACTATGGATTCAACATTAATATTGGTTATAACATAATACGAGTACTTTAAAACAATTAAAATGTACCTGTTGGCAGATGCCGTCGTCCTGAACTCTATTAAAAAGATGTATTTAAAATATTAATAATATTGTTTGGAGGCCTTTCGGAAGTTAACTTCCAACATCAGCATGATGAGTATGCGTTACTAGTTGTTGTATCTAAGCTGTTGTAGACGTTGATGGTCTTGATGCGTCGTTAGCAACACCTTGAATGTATTTTCAAATGTATTTGCCGTTTATGTGGAAATTTCATTAAATTATTACTTATTTAATATAGATTTAATCATTAGAATAATTAATTTGCTGAAATATTCTAAGAATAACGGAATTTAAATTTGTTTAACTGCGTAAATAAATACCTCTCCAATATAGTTATTCTAAGGAAATCCAAAATGACCGACAGTTAGAAAGTAAATAAACAGATCCACTTGTAAAAATTTAAAAATACATTCACAAAAATTATTTTTAGGTCCCAAATAATATTAATATAAAAATTCTATAAATCCCATTCAAAAACATTTAAGTAAATTTCGGCTATTATACATTCCTACCGATAATCATTATAAATAAATTTAAATATTTAACAAAAAAAGGAAATACAAATTTATTTTATAAATTTAATATATTATTGGAGCTAGAGTAACATTTAAAATTAATCTACTTTTTCTACATTAATTACGTTAAGTAACAAAATTAAACCTAACTACTTACTACGTTAACATATATTTACATTAGTTCACATTGCTATTTACAATTATTAACAAGTGCAGACAGTACTGACAGTTTACCTAAAGAAGATATATTTACACTATTCTAAGACGTTGCGTAAATTATTCACGGACCTAATGATAGTGATAATACTGATCATTCCGATACAGAAATGAAACTGATATCAACTTAACATAATAACTGTTGAGGAAAATATGTATAACGTTGACACATGTAAAATATCAGGAATATAACATGATTTGTGCATACTTTACACTGCTGATGTGGAAAAATCCAGATTATTGTCAAGGCGTTAAGCGTATTTAGAAAAATTTAAACCACTTGTCCGCAGGAGTGCAGTATTGTTCAGTCAGAACTCTCCTGTGTGGGAGAAAATATTGTGATACACTGAGAGTTCTCCCCCGATGGAGGATCCCGATATTTGTCAAGTTTTTCCCTCGGGAGTTGGGGAATATGTCGGACTTTTCTCCTCTTCTCCCACTGGAGGATCCCGATATTATTCAGGTTTTTCCCTCGGGAGTCGGGGAAAATCATGTGGGATGTTTTCTCCTCTTCTCCCACTGGAGGATCCCGATATTCTTCAGGTTTTTCCCTCGGGAGTCGGGGAAAATCTTGAGGGACGTTTTCTCGTCTTCTCCCACTGGAGGATCCCGATATTCTTCAAAGTGTTCCCTCAGGATTTGAGGAAAATGTTATGGGATATTTTTGTCTTTTCTCCCACAGAAAAAGTGCGATTTTTTAAAGTTTTTCTCTCGGTAGACCATTTTGTCTTATATTTTCAACTCTCCTTCCACCGTACAGTCCACATATTAAGATGTTCGATTCCCTTCCCACTCGAGGACGTCAATGTGGTTACAGATGCTCTCTAGGAAGTCGGATATAATTTTGTAGGACTTTTACGCTTCTTAACCGAATTATTATTTCTCCCTCGGGAATCAAGAGGAAATTAACACAATTCAAATACTTCATTTTATTCCGCATTGCTACTTTTCAGAATTAATTAAATTTCATTTTGAATAGTTCCTCTTGATATCTCCTGTACTCTTTTTACTCTCAAGTGTGTTGCATTAATTATAATATAGAGCGTCATTTGTGGTCAAATACTGATGCATTTTTTTTATTTAATATTCCCTTTTAGCTTCTCGCTCTAATAAAACACATTTTTTGCCTTGTTGATGATGTTCACTTTTTAATGTAGCTTACTGGAATTCCATTTTTTTTTTGTCTGCAGGTTGAAACTAGTTTGTGTATTGTTATTAATTTACACACTCCATTCATGAAGTAAATATACTTACTTACTCTTTTTTATCAGTTATTGTAATAAAGTATCTTCAACTTAGCGCAGCCGATTTTGTCCATTTAATTCATCTAGACCTTTCTATAATTTTTTTTCTTGTTGATAGTGTTTACTTTTTACCTAACTAACAAGAATTATTTTATTGTATAATGATACACTCTCGTTTCATATTTCTCTACGCTCAGTTATTGTAATAAATAATTTTTAACGTAAACCTGTAGAATATGTCAATTTTATTCCTTCTGATATAATATACTCACACAGCATTTAGACAGTATATTTAATCGATAGAATTTATTTTCAATTTAAGATTCAGTATCATAGTAACTGTCTAACAATAAGTTCCTATTGGTATCAGAAAACAAATAATTTTCTGTCGTGTAATTTGTAGTATTATAACTTAGGAACAAAAAAATATATCAATAAAATATTTCACGTGTCAAATAAAAGTTCTATTCACAACAATCCAGGGAGGATGCAAGAGGGTTTAAGTCCTCATATGCCCACTGGTCACGAAATTTTTAATGGAAAATCTTTATTTTAAAGACTCTTTTACTTATTTTAAAGAAATCATCATCCTGCCAGGTATTTGTCCTAGAAGAACTGTTACGGCCTGAGAAAGCGGTTTTCGTGCCATCTTTTCATAGGTCGACCAAGTGACCGTTTCCCATTTGGACAGTAGTTCATTATTGCCTTGGGGATCCTGGATCTAGCCATTCTTGAGACATGTTCCTTCCAGTTTAGCTGATATCTGGAGATGTAGTCTAGTATTGGTGACATATTAAGTTCTTGAAAGATTTCTACATTTTTCTTTCGATCCCATTTGGTGTAGCCAGCTGTTCGGCGCATAAATCTCATCTCACAATCTGTTAGTCTGCTTTCATCTCTCGTCCTTATAGTCCACGCTTCACTCCCATAACATAGGACTGGTCGAGCCATTATTTGATAAAGACGAGTATGAGTTGATTTTTGCACTAATGCAGGTTTTAAAACTCTATTAACGATTCCCATTGATTTGTTGAATTTCACAATTTTCTGTGATAAATCCAAATTTTAAACAAAAGAGAGTTTATATCCCAAACAAGTAAATTCATCAACTCTCTCTAAAATTTTGTTATTTAGACAAATTTTGCTTGGTATTGGGGATTTTCCACAAAAGGCCATTATTTTAGGTTTATTGGCAGATACTTCCATTGAATATTTCAGAGCTATCAAATTTAAATTATGTACTGACCATTGTAAATCATCTTCAGATGTTGCTAGTAAAACAAGATCATCTGCAAACATTATATCTAATTTTAAATGTCTATTGATGGTGATACTTCCGTGTTTTGTTTCTCTAAAGTCTTTTACAATGACATTCATATATATATATATAAATAAATAGGCCTATGTTAAAAAGTAGAGGGAGAGGCCACAACCTTGTCAGACTCCTGAGTTTATTTCTTTCCACTGAGTTATTTTTTCATTTATTTTTATTGCAATGAGAGTTGACTTATAAATGTTATAAATATTATATATGATCTGCTTTGGGAACTGATCTTTCATCAAAATTTTAAAGAAATGAGTAGTACATATCATGAGCATTTGCCTCTAGTCCCGAGGGTCGCGGGTACAAATCTGGCCGGAGTCATTGGATACTTAGAGTGGGAAAATCCAAGGAACAAGTCCTCCGGGAGGGACGTTAAGCTGTGAGTACTGAGTCTGAAGATTTTCAGGCTCGTAAAAGTATCGCAACCCTGTATTAAAAAGTCTGTGCAAAATTTAAATTATAGGTTATTATTATAGGTTACTGGTTAATACCCAGCGTGTTTTCCTATACCTCCATAAATTAAATGTGTTTATATGTTTAGTTGAAAAAGCAAAAAAAAAAAAATATATATCGTAATTATTTGCAGATATCACGTGCTGTTTACCCGGCGTTACCCGGGAATCTACTTATCCCGATTTCTTGGCATAAGTGAGCTGTAAGGTAAAAATAGTTATTGAGAGTTATCCGTAAACGTACACCCGCTGTGCGCTGCTACGCTTGCCCGGGAGTCTAGTCATCCTGATCTTGTTGGTATTAATGAGCTGAAAGATAAAAATGGTTATTGTGAGTTACCTGTAACAGACTATTTAACTCATGCCACAAATGGGAGTCAATGACCAATCACGTTTCAATGATTTCTGTTTTACAACCAATCAGAGTCGTGTTTCACGAAATATTTGTCAATGTTATAATTACCATATTAAAGAAAGGTCCTCCTTTTTAATATTCTGAACATGTCTGACCATTATTTTGCAGTGACTGAGCCTGTAAGACATACGGCTACCAGATTGTATATATAGTGCATGAATGCCAACAAATGCCGCATGCGGGAGTTAATATAAAAACATTTGTAGCAATTGATTATACCACCAAAAAAAGAAATCACTGTTTGCACTTTCTTAAATGTATTTTTTCCTAGGTAACAATCCAGAAAAATATAATTGTCATATTTACATCATACGACATCACAAATGAATTAATATACAGTTTGATGTGTTTCATTTTTTCTCCACTAGAGAGCATTCTTACAAGTTGCGTTCCTTTGGCAATAAATAGTATGATCTGGTTGCAGTGATAAACAAAATAAGCAGATGAAGCGTACCTATCGTTTCTCATTTGTTTTCAAACATCGCCGTTTACATTAAATATCTAAATATTTTAAAATAACTATAGTTAAATAATGATTTGTGAGTAAACAGCTTAATTTTATTCGTTAAATAGTCCTAACAAATGCCACTCTTGATTTCCAAATTCTCTAGATAAATTCACTCCTCACGTCGTGAGTCGTGAATTTATCGATAATTTGGATATCACTCGTGGCATTACTTATGATAAATATATGCTGTCGGAGACTTTTTAGATTATTTTTATACATTCAATTCTGTGTAGGCCTACATTAATTTGGGCATTTGTTATGGTGCGTAATCCATTTAACCGTCCACAAAGTTCCGAAAAAAGCGTTTTTCTCTGTAAAGTGTGATTTTTAAGGATGAAGGGGTTGAGTATTACAATTCTCTTTTAGCCTAAACCTTTCCCCGGGAAACTCCTGAACATTTTGCAAAAAGCCCCAATCGGAAGAACGGTATGGAAGCATATAAAGGACAGAGGACAGACAATTAATTTAAATATATATATATATATATATATATAGTTAGACGTTATTTCCTTTTCATGTTTCATGTCATATATATATATATATATATCCATCCATAGTAATTCTGCCCGAAGGCAGGTCCTTCACTGCAATCATAGCATTTTCATGCAATGCTTGCAGCTTTATTAGGGAAGTGTAGGTGTTGTAGCTTCCCGTTGCTTTCCACACCGGTGAAGGATGATGATAATGATAAGGATGATGATAATGATAAGGATGATGATGGTGGCCATATGATTTCGGAGACCGTTTTGGCCTTACAGTTTTCCTGACATTTGTCTTACAGGTAAACCCGATAAAAACCTCACGCAGAAAAACTGCCACGACCAAGGATCGAACCCGGGCCCGCTGCGTGACAAGGCAGCACGCTACCTCGAGACCACAGCAGTGGAATATATATAAGGAAGTTATTTTAGGCTATTGGTAATAACATTACGGCAGCTTATGATTCAATATTTTACTTTGTGTTTAATTTTGAAAATTACTGAACATATTTTTGCCAATCTAATTGTATTAGACCTATCATTATAATTTTTATCAATTACAATTTATATAGTAATTCAATTTGACATCATTACACAATTAATTTGGAATAAGTATGTATCCGTTAAAGAAAAATTGAAATGTATAAAACAGCTTTCAAGCCACTGTTAATATAAGTCTATGCATCTCAGACTTGGACACATAAAATGAAAATGTTGAGCAGAATTCACGTCACATATATAAAATGTGTGCGTACAAACATAAACAAACCAGGATGGGTGGGATATGCAATGATAAATTCAGAGTGATGTTAGATAATATTAAAAAATTCACAAATGATCTATAAATAAAACAAACCCCAAACTAGTAGAAAAGGGAAGATTATTCCTAGATATGGTTAATTTAAAAGTCAAAGGAAAACTTCTACGAGGAACATAGAGGAAAAGGTTGATTGACCAAGTGAAGAAAAATTTACATTGTGGGGAATGCGATCTGGAAAAAAATAAAAAGGCGAAAATACAGAGGTGGTGAAATAGATAGGCCTAGAAACATATCTGGAATCGATTTCCTTTAAGGGTGACACGATAAAAGTATGATGATGATATGATAATGATGATAATAGTATTTCAATTCAATTCTTGGAACATCTAACACGTTTCTTCAATAAAACGACAATAAAGACATTATTGAATTAGAGAAGCATGGAAAGTGGTTGGACTTTTAAGCCTATTTACAATATATGCTATGGAAATGCATACTTCTCTGTACTTATAGGCTATTTGTGACATTGACCCGTTGTCATAATATGATGATTCTTATCACCAGCCCATTTATATCTAATTCATAAAAGTGCCTGCATTTGAATTTACTTGAGCCAATGTTTCTCCTCCAATCTACTTTTCCTACCTTAATATTTTAACACCAATAACACTGGTCAACATGATTTTTGTCTCATTAGTACCAATAGTTGTACTTAATGCAGTTTTTTATCGTGTTTTCAAATATGTATTCGGAATTTCTCCATCATCCACAGTTTTTTTATTTCAATTTCAATTAATGGATTTAAATAATTATTCTTTCAATAAACTTTTTTCGTCCATTTGTCCATTGTAAAATAAAACCAAATGAGCTAACTCAAATGATTCCAGCTATGGAAAAGAGATGTCAAGGCATATGGAATCCTAATATTGTTGGACCATCAAGAGGGATGCTCCACAGACGAAATATAGCAGAAAATCGTCATTTCTTACTTTCTAGGTGAGTTCGAATGTTCGAATATTGTGTAGTTACGAATGTAGAAAATAGTGTTTGAAATTATAAATGTCTGTGTCTCGAAAACCTTACGTGATGGAGAAACATCGATATCATATTTAAATTCAGGAGAAAAAATACTATCAGAATCACATATTTTTCTTTCTGAGACAAAAAAAAAAGTTTATTTTTTGTTGCTCAGTGTTATCTATGTCAATGTTTTGTTCTTTGAGTCTAAAGTCACTTTTATCTACGGAGCACTAGAAGATATTTTACGCCAATAATTTTTTTCGGCGATATGACTTATATAACCGATGATTATTTACCATTCTGCAATAATCTTAGACATAGGCCGGTATTGAAGAACCAAGCTCTCTAGGCTAAAGCTCTCATCTTTCAGTAGTTCCCGGATTTTTTAAAATAAATATCGTGTTAGCACATGATGTTGAATAGAGTGAGTCAGTTAGAGTAGATCCTGCATGACCTACATAATAATTAACCACGGGGAGATAGGAACGTTTGGTTCTTGAATACCGGCCTTAGACAGTACCGACGGCTTTTATTTTCAGTCCTGGATAAAACTATGACATCGAAAATCCGTCACCTCATCTTTTTTAACCTTGGCCAGATTCAAACTTGGGGCTACGTCAGTTCCGTCCCTGTAAATGTATCACGGAAAAGCCATTAGTGAATTCCGTCTGTAACTTCAAAAATTAACAAGTCAGTTACCTTCCAACAGCTTTATAACCCAATAAATATAGCATAATTTAACCTATTTTAATCTAATTTAAATTAGCATAGCCGAACTTAATCTAATATAATCTTCTTCTTCTTAACCTAATCTGACCTATCGTAATTTGACCTAACCTAACCAAGAGATTAAAATTGATAAAATTTTAATAATCCCACTTTATTTTAGAATAAAACTGTCATAAACAAATGAGATAACTGTAATGTTAATGAAATAACATTTTTTACTTTACAGACTGTCCTAAATCTGCAAGATGGAAAGGAAAATGCTGTTGTTGTGGAAATGAAGGAACGAAACTGACCAAAGATAAATATTTCCTTGGACAGAACTGAAGCATGACCCAAAAATACTTGGGACGGAACTAAGTAGAAAATGGACCATGGACGGAACTAAATTTCCCCCCAAACCTTAACCCTCAGTCTCTAGTTTATCTTCCTCTTTTAATTTAAATCCAAACCTTATTTTTACGGATTAATCTGTCTTGAATTAAAGTCCCATTCAATTACATATTCGTGTTTTATCCTAATTTCTCCAATAACCTCTCTCTAATTTACGTCTGGCTTATAACTTTTTAGATCCAATAAGTTTGCGACCAGAGAAATGGGTAATAATTATATTATATTGAATTTTTCTAGGACGATGAACCTGTGAAAAATTGTATGTGGATGGGTACTCGTACTTAAGTATATTGAACTGTCCCATCCTACATTAAGAATAAACGTTTTAGACTGATTTGTAGTAATGTATTGACGTGCAGCGTAGACGAAAAAAAAGTATAATAATACCTCAAGTTCGATCTGCGAAACCCACACGCCAACTGGTCAGTTATTCCTCGACTCGGAAGATATTACTAATTCATATATCCACTTTTCATCTCCACCGACGCCGCGTTATGTCTCGTATCGATTCCTGCTCTTTTCCTTAGAAAACACCTGGGTCTATATGGAGTATTGCTAATTCCTTCGTCTTAGACAAACGTCGTACTCACCCAGGCACTAAAAATTAAAGTCTACACTATCCTTATTAGCTGAATTTAAACTTAGGCCTATTAGGATGACTCATAAATAATGTCCGTTTTTAATGTTTTTTTAAATGTCCCAGGTTATACTTTTTGGATATTTCTGGTATTTCTCTCCGGGCATTGGAGTAATTTTAACCCACTTCTGAGGCTGGGGCGCCTGGAAGGCGGGGTTACATTGTCCCGATGATATGATGGGTGATGATGATGATGATAGTGGTGATGATGAGGGATGTATGAGACGAGATCGTACAAGGAACGAAACTGTAAGAGAAGAGTTAGGAGTAAAACCAATTACACATCAAATCTATAATTACAAGAAGCGATGGACTGAACACCTGTAACGAATGGATAACAACAGACTTCTGAAGCAGGCTTGGATGTACAAACCGCGAGGGAGAAGAGATCCTGGCAGACCAAGAAAGCGATGGAGTATTGAGCCGGAACAGGACATGGAGCATATACTGCGATGATGATGATGATGATTATGGAAATGACTCAAGTCCAAGAATCTGATGATCTCTACTCTCAAGAGTAGTTTAATTTCTTCTTGCCTTAATTTTGCTTAACGGTTTGAAGGTGATCTACAGTGCTGTACTCAGACCGGAAACCCGTTTGTTCAGTTTGTTTATTTTAAGATTTAAGATTTATTTAGCCTGGTGGAGTTAAGGCCATGTGGCCTTCTCTTCCACTCACCAGGACAAACATATATTACATAAGAATATAACAATCTTAATTAACTCTAATATTAAACACTAAGTAAAAATTTGATCAAAAGATAATATCTAATATACATATTACGATCTATAATACAACCAGTTAATATTAGTTAAAATTAAGACTAAAACTAATAATAAAATGTATACAAGCAAGACATATTAAATTGTCCCTGTCTAGTGTATATAAAAAACAGGAAAATAATGAGATATAGAAAACTAATTTTACGATTATACAATATTTAAAACAAAACAAATAAAAATATTTGTTATTCTTAATATTATTTACGTAAATAATTAAATATATTAATATTGCTAAAAGAATACTATCAGTGAGGTGTATAAGTCAGTTTGTTATTAAATAATTCTTTAGTTTGTTTTTGAAGGATGTTATAGTTTGACAGTCTCTGACATAGGGTGGAAGGGAATTCCATGTTTTGGTAAGTGACACCGTAAAAGATAATGAATAATATACAGTGTGATGAGGCGGGATATAAAGGACAATGTGCTGATGGGATCGAGTGTCAAGATTATGTGTGTCGGATAGTCTGATGAAGCGGCGTGATAAATAATTAGGCGATGATGTGTGAAGTATTTTATAGAGAAGGGATAGGGAATGGACAGTTCTACGATCTCTTAGACTAGACCACGATAATTGTTCCAGGGACGGTGTAACATGGTCAAATTTGCGAATACCACAAATAAAACGTGCGCAAGAATTATGAACACGTTGAAGTCTTTGAGTGGAAATAATATTTAAGTCTGTAAAAAGAGTGTCACAATAATCAAAATGGGGCATTGCAAGTGTTTCTACTAACATTTTCCTAAGGGCGAATGGCAAACAATTTCGTACACGATTTAATGAATGTATTATTGAGAAGACTGTTTTGCATGTATGGTTTATTTGTGTATTCCAATTTAAGTTTTTGTCAATAAATACTCCTAGAATTTTTACTGTCTCACTATAAGGGATTTGAACTCCGTTTAGTGACACATGCGAAACTGTGTTTAGGTTAATTGTAGATAATAGTCTCTGATGACCCATAATGATTGATTGTGACTTTGTAGGATTTAATTGCAGTCCATATTTAACTGTCCAAGTCATTAGTGAGTCAAGATCCTCGTTAATTTTGGCAACAGCGTCATTTAGTGAATATTTGTCTGTGTGGATGTAGATTTGCATGTCGTCTGCAAATAAATTATGTTTGCAATGCTTTAGGGAGTTAGATATGTCATTTATGTAGATTGAAAAAAGCAAAGGTCCAAGTACTGAACCCTGTGGAACCCCAGCTTTACGGAAGGACCAAGAAGAACATAATGTATGATTTTCTATAACAGATTGCTGGCGCTCATGAAGGTAGGAATTGAACCATTTCGTGGCACTATCAGAGAGTAAGAGGTTTTTAAGTTTATGCAACAATAAGTCCAAGTCTACCGTGTCAAATGCTTTACTAAAGTCCAGTAATGTAAGAATGGTAAGTTTTCGATTATCAGCAGCTTCGCGTATGTCTTCGCAAATATTTAGTAGAGCAGTATTTGTATTGTGTCCTGTCCTGAAGCCTGACTGAAATTGATCTAGAAGGTTGTAATCATTTAGGTATTCAGTCAGTTGTTTATGGACTAATCGTTCCAGAGCTTTTGAAAGAGTAGGTAAAATGCTAATGGGTCGAAACTACGAAATTATTTAATCTTCTGGTGATACTATATCGTGAACAATTTGTATACATTCGGCATGAGAATTTATTTGCTTTTAGTTGCTAAGTCACCTCTTATACAATTCTTATGCCGAAGGATTATCGAGATCGTTTTGCACTGGTTCAGTATTTCCTCTGTGCCAAGAATTTGTATTGAAGGTGTGATGATCGGCGGTAGAAGATCTTGGCATAGCTCTATATTAATATTGCGGGAAACATATTGAAAACATATACTTACTTACTTACTCACTGGCACTATCGAACCCGTAGGTTCATGGCCGCGCGGACATAAGCTCTCCATGCATCCCTATCCTGAGCTAATGCTTTCCAATCATTCCCTGTATAATCTACTTCCCTCAAATCATAGTTAATGTTGTTCTCCCACCTCATTCTTGGTCTACCAACTGGGCGTTTTCCTTCTGGCTTTCCTACAAGAAGTTTCCATGCACGTCTTTCATTCCCCATACGCGCAACATGTCCTGCCCATCGCAGTCTACGAGACTTAACTGTTCTTATTATATCTGGCTTCCTATAAGCTTATCATAATATGAAAAACAAAATAGGACGAATTACTGTTCTAGAATGTAATTAGGGACCTGATGCGTATGTATGGCGTTTGGTCTGTACAAGGTACGTTAAAAAACGAAAAAAGTATTAAAGTCGCGAAGGAACTAACCTAAAAAGTGCTATGTTAATAATGATAATAATAATGAAGAGAATGGCGCACAATGTGGATTACGTATCGTGCAAATAGAAGTGATGAATTATGGATACACCGGGATTGAAAACCCGGGAATGCGAGAGCAACGGATAATGTAGCTTCAGTATGAAAATCTTTGAAAACAATTTCACTCATTACAATTAAAGTCAAAAGGTTAACTGGAATAACTGTCATTTTCTTGAAATATTCCTAGTGAATTTACTTAACACGCATTAGGTTGACAGCAGGAGATTTTTTTAGCGATAATGGAAAGAAATCTCGAAGATAATCGATTAGAATGAAAATAGTTCTAACCTCTTGCCCATTCGAACATGTACATACGGAGCCAAAAGCAGTATACGACAATATTAATTAAACTAAAGAGAAAAGATACTGCCTGAACCAGGATTCTTAAGAGCTCCAGATTAACTCGCTGGTCTTATCACTTGAGCTACTCACACAACTCCAAGAACAGGCCCAATGTTTTTTTTCTTTAAATCCATATGTACCCATAGAATGAACTTCTATTCACATTGTAAGATGGTTAATTCTATCAAGAATACATTATGATATTTGTATGGATATGTCAGGTACATATACACTATTTCTAGTTAAAGTGTGTACCTTTACTTTGGTATCAACTATAAATTATATAATTTTTCTCTAAGTCTGTAGAATAAGTAAAGAAAAAACACAATGCAAAATATTTGCTACTATAATAGTTTTCCTTCCTATTTTACACACAGTTACAACTTACAGGACACATACCCAGACCTAAGTTGCAACTTTTTAGAACTTGTGATTAAATTAAAATGCTTCATACCTCTCCTCATATTCAGCGTCTTAAGTAGATCGCGATTTCAAAGCCATAGCGGCTTCATCTTCAGTATTTTCTTGTCAACTGATGTTATGTCGATCAGAAGAATTACTTCTTCTTCCTTCTGTTGATGGACCGATAAACTTCCGGATCCTGTCAGAATCCGCGAAAATTTCGAAGTTCATAATTTTTTTTTTTAATATCTTGAGTTCTTTTAGTATTTCTGTTTGTTTCATTAAACTGGCTTTTGAATCAATTAGATGTTTTTTTCGGACCAAGGATGAGCAGCTACTGTTGATTATTCCACTTCACCATTTTTGACATTTCTAAGATCTTCTGTCACCCTTGTTTTCAAATTTCTTTTTGTTTTTAAACGTATGAACTTCGAAATTCCCGCGGATTCTGAAGATACGGAGGTTTATCGGTTCACCGACAGAGGGAAGAAGACAACATCAGTTGACAAGAAAGTACTGAAGATGAAGCCGCTAAGGCTTTAAAATCGCGATCTACTTAGAAGACTGGAAATGAAGAGAAGTATGAGACATTTTAATTTAATCCTAAATTAAACCTCATAGTGATTTATTCCTAAATAATTAACATTTTTAGAGCTTATTTATATAACTACAGTTAATTAATTTATGTTACACTGAATATAAACTTTAAAATTGTCCAGAGCAACTGCTCTATCAGCATCCAGAGCCCATACTTGAATATGACAATAGTGGACTACTGGTCAATAGTCAGCGGCTCTGTCGAACTGTTTTGTTGCAAATTATTCTGAAGTCTTTAATTTAGATGGTTTTGTTTCCCTGGAGGCGGCCTGGGTCCAGGTTTTTGCACGTCACATAATCAAAAACGACTTTGCAGATAATTTTCGACTGAATAGAGTTACAACGGTTCATTAGTTTCCTTTATTAATTGTAACTGTGATTAAAATAGTCTTCATACATTGTCTAATGCACTTTAGTACACTGAGTCGTAATATTTTTGAGGGTGAAAGTGTATATTCTTACGTTTACTTCTTACATTTGTTAGAAATGACGTTTAATAGCTATTGGAACACTCATACTATAGTATATCTGGCTTAACTTTGTAAGAAATTTGTAGAAAGAGACAGCTGTGCTCATCTCTCTCACTCGCACCAGTTTTGTCGGTATTTCTTCACCAGATGTTAATAGGGGTAAGGGGGAAGACGAAAACTGTCAACAAGGTGGGCTATTTCTTTTGTAACTGAACGAAAGCGGTCAAGGATCTACCCTTACATCTCCATCTCTCTCTTTGCCAAGTCAAGCCAGATATACAATAGTCTATTATTTCTTCTCAGCTCTTAGACTCACAATCACTGTTCCTATCTAACATGTTGGTACTGCTCGGGACCCAGCTCCGTGTTTCTGAAAGGACATTTCTGTCTCAGCTGTTAGTACTATGAGAAGCAGATAAGTGTCCATCCTCCCACTCCCCACACTTCCCCCCGCAAACACACAGATCTTGGACTCGAGCTGTATGTATTTCTGTTAAGTCCTCGTTTTATTTGTTTGCGAAAGGGTTATCACCCTCTCCAGTTACATTATCATTCAGAATGTTAGTTCGACTTGCCTTGTCGCGCAGCAGGTTAACAACGTTCCCAGGACTTTTGTCTACTCACGTCTGTCATTACCACTTGGACTTCACTCTTTTCCCTGGTCTCGCTCCTACAGTCTGTACAGCTATAACGGAGCAAGGCTGTTACGCTGAACTTGGGATGACGCTATCGGCAGCACACGTAGTTTTAAACATGAATGGTATTAATAGCTTTTGGAAATCGTACAACATTATATTTAAGCGAATTTCTTGTCGAATTTAGCCATTCGAACTTGGGTATATCCCTTATGAGTTGGAAATTGTTAGTACATATTTCACCATAAACGCCAATTAAAAGACTAAGCAGATAGACCCGTTTTGTGAAGGGTATATTACTGCCCTTTCCAACGCTAATTATAGTTATTCCGTGATTATTGAGGCTTACAAAAAACGTAATTTTGTGGTGTCAAACTGTGGAATTAGCTCAGTGCTTAATAAAAAGGGAAAGGGTCGCTTGGGATTAATTCCAAAAGGGGGAAAAACGGGCAAATCCACGACCTGCGACTACCCGCACCCCAGATATAATCAGAAAGGACAAGGTCCTTATCTCTGGTGGTAACCCTGCCATACAAAGGGTGATTGCGAACAGATTGGGAATATCCCTTAAAGCAGTAAACACCATAATAAACAAAGATTTAAACATGGAGAAGCGCCACAAAAGCAGGGTTCATAAATTGTTGCCATATCACATTGCCGAACGCCGCACCAACAGCAGGAAACTCTATGAAAAAGAGCTGGCAGGAAAATGGAAATGTTTGGTCACACTTGATGAAGCATATGTTTATCTAGGAGATTGCAACAAATCCCGGGCAATTTACTATAGAGAAAGGGGTGAAAACAATTTCAAAGGTGGTATGCCGAATGCAGAGAAAAGTTTCTCCAAGGGATTTATGGTCATCGCGGGATACTGCTACAATGGAAAACTGACCATTTGTAGAGTAGCCAAAATCAACTCCCAGTACTACCAGGAAGACGTTCTCACCCCAATTTACCGGACCGAAATCCCAGCTCTCTATGGTACAGACAAAAACCAAGTCTGGGTGCACCAAGACAAGGCCTTCAATCACACTTCGAGTTCAACCCTGGCGTTCCTGGAGAGAATGGAGCAGGAAACTGGAATACATGCTATTCCATTCAGCAATATCCCAGTGAAGTCCCCTGATGCATCACCGATTGACTTTTGTGCCTATGGACTCTTCAAAAGGACACTGGGAAAGGCGTCCTCGAACAATAGTCTCTGGAAAGCGTGTCAAGAGGAGTGGGAACTTCTAGACATGGCTGTGCTGCGTTAGAGTCTTCTGCAATTCTGCAGGTTTTAATTATGAATGTTTCTTGTGACACGTAGTGCCTAAAAATATTTTGTGGTCTTGGGGTAAAAAAAATAACGGTATTCTCAGAAAAAAAGTACAGAAATGTATTAGTAGTGTATTACTTTATAATGGTGCAAGTCTGGTGTAATGTTCACATAGCGACAAGTGAAAACTTTCTCAACTCGTATCCAATTCAGGGCCGGGTAACATGCGATGAAGCCCCTTACATTGGAGGTCTGTGAATGATAAGGATGCTGGTCGACCACGCCTGATGCACCATCGCAGGGGGCAGATGAAATTAAACTAAATTGATAAGATAGATGTGGAGAAATGGTGGAATGCATTTTGTGACAAGGGAAAACGAAAGAAAACCTGCCCACACTTCGTTTCATCCACGACGAAACCACAAGGAGTGACCGAGTTGCGAACTCGAGACCCTAGCGATGAGAGGTGAACCGCTTGTGCCAAGGAGACGCAAAGGACACGTGATATTAAATACAATTTTCCTTTAGCATTTTTAATGTAATGCATATTACGCCCATTGCAATGTTGCCAATTATTCTTGCTTAATATTTAAAAAAATGTTTATTTCATTCTATTTTAATTTAATTTATACTAAAACAGACTAAGATAAAAAATACTGGAATAAAAAGTTGTCATTTAGCGTCTCCTCTGTACTGTGTGAAAATCAGACCAATACTTGCCATCATTAGAAAGAATTGCACAGTGATCCAGAATGCGAAAAAATTGGCAAAAATGTGGAACTTACTATTTGGGCCCCAAATCCATCCACATGTGTAAGATAAACAATTTTAAGAGTATAAAGATATCTGGATCTGCGTAATTGAAGCGACAGTCTTTAATTAGTTGTTATATGCAACATATTAGCTAAAGACTGATTTTAACAAATACAACTTATTTGCGAGATACTTTGATAAATAGATTAATCTATAATCACAGATAAAACTATGGATTTAAATAATAATAATAATAATTATAATAATAGTGATAATATAAGAACTGGATCTTGTAATTCAACTATACTGCAGGTTGCATGATCCAACAAATTCTGTAACTGCACTTCTACAAAATATTTACTAGGATAACAATTTTCTTTAGTTTTAAGGTTACGATTGTATTACGGATATGCCTTTATGTTGCTTGTACTCTTATAAGCTTATATTGCCTATGGCTTAAATTAGTTTTAATGGTTAACGAAATATCTTTATTTTATTTTCGTTGTAAGGTTGTACTCGGAGTTGTGATTTTGCTGATATTCAAACTCTAAGGATTTTTTCTGCTCTTGTTGGAGTTAAGACAGCTTCATATATACTAGCCCCGATGCCTTTTCCTCTCCTTGCTCCTTTAAATGTACTTTAGTTGCAAAAGCGAGTTCTTTGGACGAGTTTTCACGTCGAAGTTCTTCAGCCTTTCGCTTTTTACTTCTGTTGCTACTATACTCAAAACTGACACTAGGGCGTACTCTTTGCTTTTCAGAGCGCGTAGTAGTAGATAAACTGGGAACTAGAAACACTCCATCCTTTTCAATTTTGTTAAATATTTTGCTGCAGAACCGCGACACCTCTACACGAATCTTCTTCACACAACCTTCAGAGATGCTGTCAAGTTTACAGAATTTAACACAAATTGAAACAAATGTTAATTTGATTGTTTCGATTTTCACCTGATTTTTCACGAACTTCGTATAGTTCCCTTTAGATTTATGGAATTCCATAAGAAACCACCGAAAAATACACAATTGGACAATATGTGTCAAAGTTTAGACATTAGCAAGCTTAAGGAACTGCCTTATTTGACGAGAATTGCACTACCGCAACCTATCGGCTGTCAGTTATTGTAGCGACAGGGTAATATCCACCTGAATGCAAACGCACGCATACATACGGGTGCAAGATCACGCGTTATCTGCAACACACGAGTTCATTCATTTGCTGCGTAAATGTAAATTAGCATACTTTAGCAACAGTTTTCACCCGTGTCAGTTTAGCAACACTTTAAAGTATACTTACCTTTAGAAATCGTCGCGAGAAATGGCGGCGAAAACGTTGTACTCTAGATAACTTTAGTTTTTCCAAGTCCGAAATAAATGTTTTTAATTTTATTATAGTTCAGACGCGTCGGCCGCGGTGGACTAGTGGTTATGCTCCTTGGATCTGGTCCCAAGGGTCGCGGGTTCGAACCCGGCCAGGGTCGATGGATTTTTTAGGACGGAAAAATCCAAGGAGCAAGTCCTCCGGGAGGGACTTTAAGCCGTGTGTCCCGAGTCTGAAGATTTTCAGGCTCGTAAAAGATCCTTAAGCCTGAATGAAAAGGCCTCTAAGCAAAATTTACCGAATTTTCCCGTCCTAGTACTACCTTGGTTTCCAAGATGTCAGTATGAGGCGGAACGCTGACCACGGACCACTCAAAATGACATCTATACGAAAACAAGTGTAACTAAATTAGTATGGTTCAAATTCTTCCCTGTAGGGGGAGAGCGCCTAAATCTCTGTAAAGGGAAAGCATAGGTTTACAATACAATACAACAGTTCAGACGTGGGCTCTTTTTCTGCGCATTATATGTACGTACACATCTATTTAACACAAATTATAGTGAGTGTCATTAAAAATAAGTATCACAAAAAGTGTTAATAGTATGCCCAAAATGTGGCATAAAAACTCCGTTTTTATGATACATAACTTCGCGGCCGAAAATTAGGTCTAATAATTGAGGGTCTAGTGAGAGAGGGAGCTATGCCACATTGAGAAGAAATGGAAATAATCAGTGCTATTTATATTAAAATGTATATTTTTCCTTTTGCATAGTTTACATAACAGTAAGTTAAAGAAGAAAAACGTTAACCCATTATTGTACAAATAATTTCGAAATATGTTCTATAAAACCCAATTTATTTCCATTTATTCTCGAAGTGGCATAGCTTCCTCTCTCACTAGACCGCTCAGTTAGTATAGAGAATCGTTTACTTGGCAGGTTGGTATGTTATCTACTTGTGTAGAGAACTGTTCATGTTTTCCTCTTTAATGAAAAGTAAAAATTTAGGTTTTTGCCTTTTTTTTAGATTCTGGATCACTGTGCATTGCACCAATAAATTTGCGTACTTTTTTGTATGGAAAAACCATAGATTTGAGGCCCAAAATGTATAGAAAAGTTTATTTTATTTACCGCTATACATTCATGCTTGTCCACCGCTATGTCGCAAGCATAGCAGGTCCGGGTTCGGTACCTGTATCCTGGGTTTTCTCGGAATTTTCCCCTCACCTTTAGGACAAATGACAAAATATTAAGGCGCAATCGGTCCCGAATATCATTCGGACATTACAATCACCATTATCATATTCACCATATTTAGAATGTATGTGTGAGGAAATGGTGTGTTTCGTCTTAAATGTTCTGTATTGAACTGATCACTCATTCGGGGAGGCATTCCATATCCTCCTGTAGTCAGAAAGTATGTGTGTGATTTAAAGTTTAAATTCCTCTCCTGACTTGTCTTGCCACGGTAAGGGCGGGTGGGGAGGGGCACCATAAGGTGAGGGGTTAAACTGCGACGACGAGATGAGAAATTCATACTTAAAACCTGCCTGCTTACATTACTTCCACCCTGTATGATAATATCCCATGGTGTTGTACATGCTGTGAATTAAGAGTCATTATTTCGTTACATGGTTGTACGATACAGACGATATTCTTTTTAATTAAAAGAAATTAAGGATCGTTTGAACTACAAAAATTATACCTAAATACAGACCTTATAATCTACATTCCACTTGTTTTTATTTCATTCTTATTTCTAGTTAATTTACATGTAGGCCATTCTGAAATTAAATATTTTTTTCTAAAAGGTCCACTGACTTCATTTTAATCATAATATTACGAAGTGGAGAACATGATTATATAATTCTAATACTCGTAGAGAAACTCCAACCTTTCCTTGACCACTTGCAATATACAGAACATTCAACCATTATGTTTGAAGACGGTTTCTCCCAAATATGAGTCTCAAAGACTGTCATTTCGTTGAAAATTACTCCCACTTTATAACAGACATTTGTAACCATGTATGGCACGCCGACCTTCGCAACATTAGTAACATATAGTCGTTATTTATGCTTAATAATCCAAGTTCCAGCCTATTTTATTTTCGTTGTTCTCTTACAAACGAATGACTCTACTCATTCGAATTTTCAGGCTAAGTCTCTGTTTATAAGTGACATGTCAATAAAGTTATAGGCCTAATTATTATTACAAGGACTATTTAACTCATGCCCCAAATGGTAGTCAATCATCAATCACGTTTCAATGAATTTTGTTTTACAATCAATCACAGTCGTGTTTCACCTCGATAATTATATCGAATTTTGATTACCAAAATAAAGAAAGCTGCTCCTTTTTAATAAAATTCTAAAGAGCCCAGAGTATTATTTTGCTGTGACTGACTCTCTAACAAATGCGTTGAATATAGCAAATAATGAACAGATTCATTCGACCAACACATTTGATAATTGTGTGTTCAATAATTGTGTTTTTAAATAATGAGTTCACCGACTTGTTTTGTAAATAACTAATTAATAACCTATGATGTCGGTTATAATATAAAGTATGATGCGTTTCATTTTTTCTCCACAAGGGTGCATTCTTACAATATTGCGATCCTATTTGGCAATAAATAGTATAATCAATTTACAGTGATGAACAAATAAAACATAACCAAACATTTCTCATTTGTCTTCAAAGATTGCGGTTTACAATACACATATATATACATATATGTTTTATTTATTTATTAAATAACTATATTTAAATAATGATTTGTGAGTAAACAGCTTAATTTTATTAGTTGAATAATCCTAACAAATGCCACTCTTGATTTACAAATCCTCTAATTACTTTTGAAATCGCTAGTGGCATTACTTGACTTTATGAACATTATTTTTAATTGTTTGTTTAAAAATTACTTAATTGTTATAGTAGAAATAAGTAAGGGAAATTTTATAGATTTCCAGCAGTTTAACATAAAGTCTTTTGCATCGGTCTACTTACATGATAATTTAACCCCAATTTTTAAATACATTTTCGAAAAACATAATCATAGGTTCCTTGATGATTTATGTCTATCAAAATAATAGATAAAATTTTATTTTTACACTGTAATCTGAAAGTTGCGCTAGTACGGTAGCAATTTTACGAATAGTTACTTCGAATTGTCTTAGAAACACTCCACTAGATAATGGGACAGTACCGGAAGTACTTACAAAAATTATTTACAGTCATTTTCCAATATATGTTTCAAAATGAAATGGAATCAATATTTTGAATACTTAAACTATCAACAGAAACTGCATAGTTTCCTCGCCGTTTAAACATTTGTAGATCTATAGACTAAAATTACTGTTTAATAATAATAATAATAATAATAATAATAATAATAATAATAATAATAATAATAATAATAATATATTTTATGTATTTATATACAGATTTTTAATGTTTATACATTTTATTGTGCCTCAAGTTTTGTTTCCTTTCTCCACTAGTCTCTATCCATCCACTCCATGCCCTCAAGTCCTCTTGTTCTCATTCCAGTTCTTATTTCTTGCATCCACGAGTTTCGAGGTCTTCCTTTCCTTATTCTTCCAGTTGGACACGATTCCAATGTTTTTCTGGGTAACCTTTCTTTTTGCATTCGTCGTACATGCCCATATCAATTTAATTGCTTATATCTTCTATAATCTATATAATATAATAATAATAATAATAATAACAGTAATAATAATAGTAATAATAACAATAATAATAATAATAATTAATAATAAAGTATTGAAATTATACTAATATGAACAAAATATCTCCTAAAGTCATAACATTGAATGTACAATAAATACAAAATTAATTGTAAGATAAAGAGAAAAAATAATTAAAAAACAACATTGGTACATTGAATATAATTATTTACATGTTAAATTATGTACTAATTTTATGCATTTAAAAACCAGTTCGAGTGACATGAAAACTACATATAGGCCTATACATTGTCCAATCAAACGTTGAATTAAAAGGAATTTAGATACTAGTAAATTTGTATGTGACGATTTCACAACCGATAAAAACTACCTAGTTTGCACTATTCTAATTTTATCACATTCTCCAAATTACTATAATTTATTTATTTTCCTTGAAATAGCCTCTTAAGTCCCGACAGGACTTTTTATCTAACAACAAACCCCTAATTTATTTTCATATTTAGGTATCTCATGCAGCCAAGATATATGTTTAAGAAATGTTTTCCTTCTTTGAAAACTTTAACTTTCCTTCCCAACAATCAGAACAATTACTGAATACCATATCATAATTGCTGAAAAAATGCACACATATTAGTTTGTAGAATAAGCACAAATTACTGTTCATCAGAGAAGTTTATTTTATTTTTTACCAGATTAAGAGTTCAGTTTGACTATTTAACTCATGTCGCAAATGGTAGTCAATGACCAATCACGTTTCAATGAATTCTGTTTTACACCAATTACAGTCGTGTTTCACTTCGCTCTTTACCGATTTCTATTTATCAGCTCCTGCTTTTGTGATAAAGAAAGCTCCTCCTTTTTTAATAATCTGAACAGGTTAGACCATTTTTTTTGTCCAACAAATACATTGAATATAGCAAATAATGAATAGATTCAGTGATTTTACTGAGTTGTTTATTCAAAATATAATAGCCCGGTCAAGTTAGCTCAAAAAATAGGGGTAGGATTACAGAAATTCGCATAGAGCTGAAAATTGGTCGAATGTTGGGAACACCATAATGAATGAAATGCGAAAAGTCTCCATCGATTCCACATCTGCAAAAAAAAAAGATTCAAGGTCAAATTTCGCGAATATGGGTTTTTTGCTTTTTTCAGCCAAACGGTAAGTTTTATCATAAAAATAGGTCAGACAAAAGTTGTAGACAATGCAATTATCTACAAAAATTGTTGTTATACGTTTTTCATAAGAATAATCATTCTTGAGATATCACCATTTGAAACACTGGAAGCAATAATATGCACGCTTTTCAATCGCAAGTTAACCTCCTATACATCATGGAATATTTAATATAATAAAAATATTGGTTGAATAACTAGAATACAATGCTATTTCATATACGTAATATGAGCACTACTAATTTACACCACAAATAAGCAGTCTGTTATAGGCCTATGTGTTAAGAGATACTGAAAAAATAATTTGCAGTGGATACAATTTAATAGTATATTGCGATACGAGTGTGTTAAACTCTTGACAGGGATCGAGGAAAAGTTAAAAAAAAAAAAAAAAAAGATGCGCTTGCACCGAGTTTTTTTTTTTAATTTCAGAGATTCCGTTGTGTGTTTACCACATGAGTATTGTATACTATTTTTTGTACTATGTGTATTTACTTTTAGTAATTAAGGTATTAGTTAAAATTTTAATAATTTTTTTTTTCAAATGCCCCAGGTTTGTCTTTCGACATTTCTGGTTTCTCTCCTGGCATGGCGTACTTGTAACCCACTTCTGAGTTTGGGGCGCCTGGAAGGAGGGGTTGCGTTGCCCCGATGATATGATGGGTGGTGATGATAGTGGTGCGTCAGGAGAGTCCCTAAACCTAAGCTTAACCTAAGATGAATATGAATGATGATGATTGCGATGGCCATATGATTTCGGGGACCGTTTGGGCCTTAAAGTTTTCCTGACATTTGTCTTACAGGTGAGGAAAAACCCCGATAAAAACCTCACGCAGAAAAATTGTCCCGACCGGGGATCGAACCCGGGCCCGCTGCGTGACAAAGCAGCACGCTACCCCGAGACCACAGCGGTGGACATTTTAATAAATATAATTGAAGATAAATGTTAGATTTCAGAAGGTAAATCGGCTATGTGTTGCTAAGGAGATATAATAAGTATTTTGGACATATCGCCATATTATATTTGTTAAAACTATAAAGCCAATTTGATTTGGGATTTTTTCCTGATGATGGAGAAAGTTTTAGACGATGTGTGCAGTGATGACACAATAGAAGAGGCGTGGAAAGCTGGATGTGATGAATTAATACTTAAATTAATACAAATTGCAATATCACTATTTCAAAATAAATGTGTTTATTTACCGCACTAGTGCTTTTGGTCATTTTTAAAGTATTGAGATTTCTTTTGTTTTCATAGCAACCAAGATTGTATGCGGGAATGTCAAATTACGATGCACATCAACAATAACAGTAAGTACGCAATATTATTTATATAGTACAAAAAATTAATAATAGCAAACTTATTTTGAAAATAATTTTCTAACATGTTTTAAGAAGTTTTCTTGTTTGATGGATTTTTTTAAATGGTTTTGACTTGTTGACGACTTTGCTAAAAATAATGTTACAGAACAAGAATTTAACAGAGCTACTGTATTTTGGAGTCGTGTGAAAGTGCAATCTATGTAGAAGTCCTTGAAATCCAGTAGACAGAATAGTATTCTATTGTTGTCTATGTCATATACTCTTTACGTGAAGCCACACTGCTAAAAGGTAAAAGTAGTCTAGCATATTTACCAGTATAGCTTTGTATTACGAAACAGGATTTACCACTTTATACTGCTAATAAGTAACTACTAAAAGTAGAATATTTCTATTAAACAGGCAACAGCATATTGGAAAGTAGTAGCGAGAAGAGTGCGTAATATGGAAGAATGGCACAATCAGGAACTGTTTTGGCAATTTCACCAGACGTGTCATGGCTGATAATTCCAGTGTGTCTCCACATTGAAAAAATACGAAAATTACTAGAAAAAAGATTATCTGAATATATAGGGCTATTCAGAAAGAACGAACAGACTTGAAACATTTATTTCTTCCAAACAATAAAACAGAAACACAATTCCAACGTTCCCAGAAAGAGAAAAGTTTGAAGTTCCGATCGCAGCCGCATTGGCGATGTTGCTTGTCATGTTGTTTGTATAAAAATGGCGACACAATAGGATGTTGAATTGGAAGAGGAGGAGTAGAAAATCAATTTCACCGCCGGTGGCCTCCCAGGTCACCAGACCTAACTCCGAGTGATTGTTATACGTTGGAATACGTAAACGACCGTGTTCTTATCCCCCCTATGCCCGACATACTTGAAAATCTGCGACATTGAATTGTTGAAGCTGTGAATTCGATAACTAGAGACCAACTGATTCGTGTGTGGCAAGAAATGAGCCACCGTTTTGATCATTGTTATGGCGCTCATATTGAATGCAAAAATTGTAATATTTGAACTTTTCTCTTTCCAAGAACGTTAGAATTGTATTTCTATTTATTGTAGTTTGGAAGAAATAAATGCTTGAAGTCTGTTCCTTTTTTCTAAATAGCCCTGTATTTCATGAGCAAAATGATTTAGATTGTATCTATCATTTATTGCATATATCGTTATATCATAAAAAATACAAGATTGCAAAAAACTGATATAGGCCAAAAATTTAGTACAATACGATTAGATAGAGCAGTTAGCATTCCAGCGTTATAAGATTTTACATTTTTATAGTAAATCACTAAACAGTATGAAACTAGGCCTAATCCATCTCAACCAATTAAAATTCTAATTATATTCGGGCTAATAATCAAAAATATTATTGATAAAATTCATATAAATAATTCCGTTGAGGTAAGTAATCACAAATTAAAATATTATAATAAATACCTGGCAGATACCGATGTCCTCATAAAGGTTAAATAAAACAACTTTTAAGAGCTGTAGGCCTTTCGGAAACTGGCTTTCATCATCAGCAGAAGGATATGCGCTACAAACCTTCCAGCGTTGCCGGTAGTTACAGACGAAGCTGGAAGACAGCTGGTGTCAAAAGCGTCGCAAAACAACAATATATCATTATGCTGATGATGGAAGACGGTTTCCGAAAGACCTGCATTTCTTAAAAGTTTTAAAAAATTAACTTAAAAATTATCCTGGCACCTGCCAAGTATTTATTTTAATATTTTAATTTGTGAGTAAAATTTTCAATATTATAATATAATTTTTAAGCTGTTAATAATCATGGTGAAAAACATCGAAACTACAACCATGATTTAAAATTCAAAATAAGATGTTTTTTAATATGACCAAATTCTGGAACGACGATGATTGACCAAAATTGACAGAAAAGACGATGTTGTTAGCGTTTGATCAATGCGGTCTATCGGGAAACATAGCGTGACAACATTAATCGTCTTACTTATGTATGATTTCCTTCGTGGTATTCTTGTATGTTAACAATGTATCAACATTTCCTCCAGGATGTTTGATTTGACGTCTACGTATGTAATAAATAATTTATGAATAATTATATTTTTGGTGATCATATACTATTCACGCTTACGTTTATCTGATTAATTATGACAAGGTTTTACTTTCAACGTGAATTTTATATTTTATGGAAAATTACTACTTCATGTGAATGGAGAAACACGCAAGTCGCGTTAGATCAGTGTTCTCTGGACAGAGCTGTTACGTAACGCTAACTGCGGATACACTTTAGTGTAAAATATGAATAGGACTTCCACATGTTGTGACAAAATTATAATGAAATTAAGCAGTGAAATAGCTCTTTCCCTACACTTGCTTTGAATTTTCAGAAAAAAAAGTATGTAATTTCTGTTGAGAAACAAAATCTCCGAAAAATTAATCCCTCAGAATATAAATCTAATGTTTTAAAATTTAACTTTTTTTTTTTAATTTCCCAGGAATATTTTTCTATTATTAAGGTTCAAACTCTTAGCAGTGATCACTTCAAAAAATTGTATTTATTTTTAAAAAGTGTGAAATTATACAAGACAATGGCAGTGCCTATTATGACTTATGGATCCGAAACATGGACAGTGACAACACAACAATCTGCCAGAATAGAAGCTGCTGAAATGAGATTCCTCAGACCAATAGCAGGATATCAAAAACAGACAAAAAACACAACATAGAAATAAGACAACAACTAAAAGTAGAGGAATTAAACGCAACAACAGAGAAATACAGAACAAACTGGAAGGAACACTTGGCAAGGATGACTGAGAATAGAATACCAAAAGCAGCATACAGCTATTCACCACGAGGAAAAGTTTGGGAAGACCAAAGAAAAGATGGAAACAGAAGCAATTTGGAGCCGGAACAGGCTAGTAAATAAGCCTAAACCGCGAAGAAGAAGAAGAAGAAGAAGAAGAAGAAGAAGAAGAAAAGTGTGATGTGCTTGTTATCAAGAAGAAAGTAACACATTTGTAAATTGCAATGAACGGGTTAATTTTCTAAAGATTTTATTAAGTAGTATTTCAGGTCAAGGTGCAGCTCAGATTTAAGAGGAGGTGGAGGCAGATCTTTTCTGCAATCTCTCAAACACTACAAACGGATATTAAAATCAGTCTTTTTATTTGTATTGTTAGCCTTGTAGTTTATTTGAGAATGAAGTCCTTATAAAACAATTTGGACCAAGGAGAGATGAACAGAGTTGAATGGAGAAGACTGCATAACAGTGAACGGCATGGTCTTTACAGGAAGCCAGATATAATAAGAACGGTTAAGACTCGTAACTTATTGAGCAGGACATGTAGCACGAATGGAGAATGAAAGACGTGCATGGAAGCTTCTTGTAGGAAAACCAAAGGGTAAACGCCCAGTTGGTAGACCAAGAATGAGGTGGGAAAATTACATTAACTATGATTTGAGGCAAGTAGATTATACAGGGAACGATTGGATAGCATTAGCTCAGGATAATGATGTATGGAGAGCTTAAGTCCGCGCGGCCATGAACCTACGGGTTCGATAGTGCCAGTGAGTAATTATGTAGGTAGGCCTACACCTTGTAAAGAATAGAAAATTAATTGAAAAAAATATTACACATATATTTTATTTTATTGGCGAAATCAATTTTAAAATGTTGAAGTAGTATAGGCAAAGACGTATACGCTATAGTAGAGTGTGCTATATCAAATATAACACAACATAACTTAACATATATTGTAAAATAGACAGATTTTTTGTTCCATAATATAATTGTGTAACTAGCCTATATTTAATATTGCTGTAGCCGGTATGCTATTGTTTTCATTACTAACAAGTTAAATAAACTTCGATGTCACTATATAATATGATTTCATATATATATATATATATATATATATATACACACACACACATTTGAAAATCTATAGACTTATCCTTGTCATGAAAAAATGACTTTTCTTTCCACATTTTATGTCAATATTTAATTTTCATTCATTTTCTATTCCTTTAAATTGAAGCTAATGCTATAGAGTCTGCCGAAGCATTAGCCCTAATCTAGTATAACTAATTAACTCACTGGCACTATCGAACCCATAGGTTCATGACCGCGCGGATATAAGCTATCCATACATCCCTATCCTGAACCAATGTTTTCCAATCATCCCCTGTATAATCTACTTCCCTCAAATCATAGTTAATATTATTCTCCCACCTCATTCTTGGTCAACCAACTGGGCGTTTTCCCTCTGGTTTTCCTACAAGAAGCACATGTCCACATTTCTTGACGGTTGTATTTTTACGGTGAAAGATCGTCACTCTTTCGACCATGGTACTTTTTTCGTCTGGCTTATCACCTTCGACCAATCCGTCATGGGTCACCCTATCGGCAGCAATGCTACCGCCGGCATGACTCTCGGGATCATATAAGCACGCAAGCCACTCCACCACGACAAGGTAAAGATCCCATGGAGGGCTATATATAGTATTGGGTAGAAAATATGAAGGAAAAAGATAGACAACATTTGTATTTCCATGTTTCCCTTTACAGAGATTTAGGCGCTCTCCCCTTACAGGGAGGAATTTGAACTATACTCATTTAGTTACACTTTTTTCGTATAGATGTCATTTGAGTGGTCCGAGGTCAGCGTTCCGCCACATACTGACATCTAGGATACCAAGGTAGTACTTGGACGGAAAATTCGGTAAATTTTGCTTAGAGGCCTTTTCATTCAGGCATAAGGATCTTTTACGGGGCTAAAATCTTCAGACTCGGGACCTACGGCTTAAAGTCCCTCCCGGAGGACTTGCTCCTTGGATTTTTCCATCCTAAAGAAATCCATCGACCCCGGCCGGGTTTGAACCCGCGACCCTCGCGACCAGAGGCAAGGAGAATAACCACTAGTCCACCGCGGCAAGGATATATTATCGTGTTGTCAAAGTAGAAGCCTATATCAACACCTAATGAATTGGTTCATCGTGAAAAGTTAGGATCAATTATTGCGGTTTCGGGATAATGTCGTTATCTCACTAGCATCGGGCTTAGGCTTTCCCTGATCAGGACAAGTTTGCTGAGTCAGTTTTTTTCGGAGGTTTTCCGTACCTATAAAACAAATGTTGGGAAACTTTAAGACCCAAATGGTTTCCGAACATTATCTGACCATCACAATTACCATCCATACAATATTTTAATTGTTTAGTTTAAATGAATTACTGAATGGTATGGTTTGTTCTAAATGTTACTGTTATCTGGCCTGGTATTGAGCTGAGTACTCATCGAGGGAGACCCTTCATATCCTTGTGTGTTTCAAATAGTATGTGCGTGATGCAGAGTTAAGAAAACAAGTCGTGTCCCTGTAAGCCCGAGTGGTGTGGGGCATGTAAAAGTATATATAAGGTAAGGAGAGAGAGAGGTAGAGAGAAAGAGAAAAAAATGAGAGAAAGAACAACAATTTAGGACCAATAAAGAACAATATAGGATGACAGAAATAAAGGTTCAGCTGCTTATTATCTACCTATTGCTTCTTTCTCAATCAGAAATCCCTACTCTATGCATCAGACGAGATGTAAAGACTATCCAGCTTAGATTAGACATTTCTACAATATTCCCATGATAACAGTCTTAATTTGTCTTGACCGTCGTTGCATAAAGTTGAAATAATTTGTTTCTTTATCACGAGTGATTTCCAAATGATCGATAGATTCACGACTCACGAAGTGAGGTGTGAATTTATCTAGAGAATTTGGAAATCAAAAGTGGCATTTGTTAAGACTATTTAACGAATAAAATTAAGCTGTTTACTCACGTGTAAACGGCGATGTTTGAAAACAAATGAGAAACGTTTGTTATGCTTCATTTGTTCACCACTGCAATCAGATCATATTATTTATTGCCAAGGATCGCAATAATGTAAGAATGCACCCTAATGGAGAAAAAATGAGACACATCAAACTGTATACAATTAATTCATTTCTGATGTCCTATGATATAAATATGTCAATTGTAGTTTTCTGGAACGTTATTACCTGGGAAATAATACGTTTAAGAAAGTGCAAACAGTGTTATTTTGTGGTATAAACAATTGCTACAAATGTTTATATTATATCCCGCAAGCACTATGTGTTTAAATTCGTGCACTATATATATAATCTGGTAGCCGTATTTCTTCGAGAGTCAGTCACTGCAAAATAATGCTCTGGCCTATTCGGAATGTTAAAAAGGAGGAGCTTTCTTTAATATGATAAACTTATTTGATAAATTCCAGGTGAAACAAGACTGTGATTGGTTGTAAATCAAAATTCATTGAAACGTTATAGATCATTTTGGGCATGAGTTAAACAGTCACTAATATTTTCTTATAGTAGGTTTAATTCCATCACTGACGCAATAATTTCTCACAATTTAGTGCAGTCATTTGGTTCTAAAAAAAAGGTTGCCTGGAAAGTTTTCCGGGAGTTTTGAAAATGGGCAATTTTATAGATTTAGATGTGCTCTTTCCGAATTTCAACTTTGCCACCTCGTATCTTTGCCGCTCGCGCCGCCATCTTGGAAAAATGGCGGCTAAAAGCAGTTTTTTGATATCTCCTTTCCGACTCATTTTACGATAAAAACATTTATATATCAAATTAAACTAGAGAAAAGTTCCTACAATTCATGTAATAACCTTTTTTCGTAAAATCAATAGTTTCGGCGTACGAGCGCCGCAAAGTATAGTTCAACACGCGTTTAGGCCAAAAAAAAAAACTCATTTCCACACTATCTTGAGGTAGAGTAAGCGGAGCGTTTTTTTATCGTGGTATCCCCAGTAGACCTAACCCACATGCAATTCACTATTCCAAAATTTAGCGCATTTTCCTTCGCTTCGCTGTTCTTGATGGACCAGGTGTCGCGAGTTCATTGTCTTTAGTACCGATCGAAATGTCACAGACCGAACTTTCTTACACATCATCCTTGATGGGATTACGTATCAGTTTCATCGCAATCCTCTTCCTTCTCGATTTCGTCATAAGTTTGCTCGAAAATAGCCTCCGTTTCATCCTCTTCATCGCGATCTTGTGTTGGAACTTGCGAGTTACTACAGGTAGCCTACCACTACAATTCGTGCATATAACCGAGCACTTTAACCCAGCCTTTCTGCATCCACAGGCTTTTTGCATTCGCTGGGGGCTCGAATGTGGTGAAAGGAATTAGAGCGTTCTTGTTTCTTTTCCATTCTTATTGCTCTGCATTTTGTTTATTCCCATACCACTACTGAACCTGGTGATAGGTTGTCGTGCTGCTGCTTCTGTTGGTGGTAGCGATGCAATATTAAATTTACTTTTTCGGTATATGCTGATGTTGTGAAGCATGCATATCTATAGCTGTTTAAAGACATACTTTTCTTACATTTCATATTACTGTAACTGTATAATTCAAGAAGGAAGCGTTCTCCAGGTTTAGGAATGATCTCTGGATCAGCATTAGGATTTTTTAATACCTGGATAACCTTGTTTAAATTACGTTTTTCCTTGATGAAATAACGCTGATGGTGTATCACAGCCACTGAAGACATGCAGGAATAAAACATTATCTGCGGCTGTTTTATCTAGAATACTTTTTGTGTGAATATATTTGTTGCGAAATCTTTCCTTTTCCTGGTTTGAGAATATATATATTTCAACGCTTAGATACAGCCGTCAAAATAATAAGATCTATTTCACCAACGGAGGATACTTACACCGATTCATTTTCATCCATTTGCAATAAATGCATTACCTACCTTCGATCGAACAAAACATCCAATGTCATTATGGTATTTGACGGATATCCGGAATATGTAGCAAACCATAGTACCAAATATACGGAGCAATCACGATCACTAAAAACTGCTTCAGTAGACATACTTTCTGCCGATACAATGATCCCTACTGTGTCACAAAATAAATTCCTGGGCAATGATGCAAACATGAACAGCCTCACTGGAATGTTGTAGACAAAATTTGAAGCTGAGAATTCATGGTCAAACAAGCCACGGAAGATGCGGATACGTTAATAATCAATACCGTAATAAGCGTTTCATCGGCATTTGATTTCGTATTGGTTGTCGCCGAAGATATAGATCTTCTTTTCTTTTGACGGCTCTATCTACGCGTTGAAACATATATATTCTCAACCAGGAAAAGGAAAAATTTCGCAACAAATATATTCACACAAAAAGTATCCTAGATAAAACAGCCGCAGATAATGTTTTATTCCTGCATGCCTTCAGTCACTGTGATACAACATCAGCGTTATTTCATCAAGGAAAAATGTAATTTAAACAAGGTTATCCAGGTTAAAAAAACCTAATGCTGATCCAGAGATCATTCCTAAACCTGGAGAACGCTTCCTTCTTGAATTATACAGTTACAGTAATATGAAATGTAAGAAAAGTATGTCTTTAAACAGCTATAAATATGCATGCTTCACAACATCAGCATGTACCGAAAAAGTAAATTTAATATTGCGTCGCTATCACCAACAGAAGCAGCAGCACGACAACCTATCACCAGGTTCAGTAGTGGTATGGGAATAAACAAAATGCAGAGCAATAAGAATGGAAAAGAAACAAGAACGGTCTAATTCCTTTCACCACATTCGAGCCCCCAGCGAATGCAAAAAGCCTGTGGATGCAGAAAGGCTGGGTTAAAGTGCTCGGTTATATGCACGAATTATAGTGGTACCTGTAGTAACTCTCAAGTTCCAACACAAGATCGCGATGAAGAGGATGAAACGGAGACTATTTTCGAGCAAACTTATGACGAAATCGAGAAGGAAGAGGATTGCGATGAAACTGACACGTAATTCCATCAAGGATGATGTGGAAGAAAGTTCGGTCTGTGACGTTTCGATCGGTACTAAAGACAATGAACTCGCGACACCTGGTCCATCAAGAACAGCGAAGCGAAGGAAAATGCGCTAAATTTTGGAATAGTGAATTGCATGTGGGTTAGGTCTACTGGGGATACCACGATAAAAAAACGCTCCGCTTACTCCACCTCAAGATAGTGTGGAAATGAGTTTTTTTTTTGGCCTAAACGCGTGTTGAACTATACTTTGCAGCACTCGTACGCCGAAACTATTGATTTTACGAAAAAAAGGTTATTACATGAATTGTAGGAAATGTTCTCTAGTTTAATTTGATATATAGGGCCTAAATGTTTTTATCGTAAAATGAGTCGGAAAGGAGATATTATCAAAAAACTGCTTTTAGCCGCCATTTTTCCAAGATGGCGGCGCGAGCGGCAAAGATACTAGGTGGCAAAGTTGAAATTCGGAAAGAACACATCGAAATCTATAAAATTGCCCATTTTCAAAACTCCCGGAAAACTTTCCAGGTAAAACTACCAAATGACTACTAATTCTGCAATATCCATTTAAAATTATATTTAGGCCTATTACTTGTAATAGGTTTGAAGAGTCGCGGTTTGGTAATAATACATTTTAATCCAAGAAACGAAAAAAAAAATGGGGAAGAAATAACGGAACAGTTTTACTTAGTAGTTGAATGGAACCCGGAATCACTCAACATTAAGTTTTACTTAGTGTGTAAAAGTCACATAGGCCTACTCCAAATAACATTATTTTGCCATTCAGCAAATGTGGTATCTGTCTGATTCGGAAATATTGGAAAATTCTATCGGAAATTGTTTTAAGTTCAAGAGAGATTGCTAATCATTCTTCGACACGTACAGCTACACCGAATAATTTATCTGACAAGTGATCGATATTCTATATTTCTATATATAGCTTTGAGTCATGACAAGCATGTACTTAAAATTTAAAGGCTTTTACACGCCGTGGTTACAAATTATATCATAAGGATATATTTACCGCAAAATTGAATATAAATACATCATCTTAATACCACGCGAAAGAGCGAATTTTTAAATTTTACATTAACCTCAGGCGCATTCCATGTGTGAGTCCCACGCGTCATTCTTCTAATACTGCAAACGTCCAAATTGTGATCCTATTCTTACCAAACCCTCTCCCATGCATATCTTGTGTGACGTTCTCAATGCCTCTGTTAATGCGTCTTCTTAATTCTGATAGCGATCCTGGAAATTTAGGGATATGTACAGGGTGCACCGTAAGTCAGTTAACCTAAAATGCGAATATATGTGGACTGTTCAAAATGACTTCCATTGTTGTTTAAGCATTTATGACATCGTTTTAACGCTGACTTGCAGATGTTATCAGACAATATCGGAGGCACGCCGTAGCGTAGTGGTTAAGGCACTGGGCTACAAGCCGGAGGGTCGAGGGTTCAAGTCCCGTTGGGGTCAGGATTTTTAAACTGACCCAAACCCTCTGGCGGCACTATGGTCCTGGGGTCGACTCAGCCTCTAACTGAAATGAGTACCAGACGCTTGTTCTGGGGTAAAGGCGGCCGTCACGCAGGGCTGACAACCCGGCTGACATAAAGTGCCGATTGTCTAGAAAAAGTTGGAGCCTTAACCTCCTACTACCCCAAGGGCCTTCGGGCCTGTTGTGGGATCACTTTACTTTACTATCAGACAATATCGAGTTTCTGACAATGTGCAGTATACCACGTCATCTACATTGTCATTGACGAAATCCCGCAGGAAATCACAGATCCGGTGAACTGGGTGTCGATATACAATAAGTGTTATCTGCGTCCATTGTTCGACCAATCCATTGACTTGGTAGGTATCGTATGTTGGAAAATTAACCTCTATTAGGCCTAGTCCGTGAGTTGTGGCATTAACCAAGTTTTCAACATGTCTTCCGCGAGGCTATGAACCTACGTGTCCGATAGTACCAATGGGTTAGTTATCCTAATACGATTTTCATCGTTATAGATATTTCAAGAACTGAAAGTGAGATTTTACTTATGCATTAAGATAATATTTACTTTAAGGCGAGTATTTCGAAATGAAACATTTGCATGTTATTATTCATATTATGTCCACCGCTGTCTCGAAGAAGCGTGCTGCCTTGTCACACAGCGGGCCCGGGTTCGATCCCCGGTCGGGGCAGATTTTCTGGGTGAGGTTTTTATCGGGGTTTTTCCTCACCTGTAAGACAAATGTCAGCAAAACTTTAAGGCCCAAACGGTCCCCGAAATCATATGGCCGCCATCATCATCATCCTTATCAACATCATCATCTTTCACTGGGGTGGAAAGCAACGGGAAGCTACCACACCTACAATTCCCTAGTAAAGCTGCAAGCATAGCATGAAAATGCTATGATTGCAGTGAAGGACCTACCTTCGAGCAGAATTACTATGGATGGATGGATGGATGGATTCATATTATGTCGATTTAATAAATTGATATAAAACTTTACGTATTCAAAACCGATAATAAGGACAATATTAAGATATATTCAGAATGAACTGGTTCAATACGTTGCTCTCCATGTAGGAACAGTATGTAAAAGCATGGAGGTAGAATGGGATATCTATTAGTACATGCATCAATTACCAAATTTTATAAGAATGTTACAAATTCAAAACAATCACAACGGCCTAACGCTTTAATTTTGTTATTTCGCTTTCACACTTTTCTGGTCTTTCAGAATGTCTGCAGAGTAGTTGCTAAGTGATCTTTATTAAACATTCGTCAGAACAATCGCGAAACATCTTGTCTCCATAACTATTTGGTTAACAATTAGTGGAAACGGTGGTACCATACCTAAAATTGTTTAAAAAAATAATAAAAGTTTACCTATTTCAATAGTTACCTGATAATAAAATGGCAAATTGAAAATTCATAATTCCATAAGATTTATCAAGACAAATTCGTTTGCAACAAAATTGTTAATGAATAATTTATAGATAAAATATTTACCACTACTCTGCAGACATTCTGAGAGACCAATTTAGATCTAGGACAAATGGCGCGAATTCTGATCACTTTCATGCTAGGACGAAAGAAAGTAAATATCCCAGTTACTTATAACATGCCATTAGTCACACCGATTGAATTTAAGAAAAACTTTAAAAACATAGCAAGCAACAAATCACTATGACAGGTTCGACTACCAAAGCTCTCGCTGAAACAACTACATCTGTGAAGACTCTTTAACACTTTACTACTTTTTTTTTTCACTTCCCAGAAACTTTCAAACCAGTTCAGATCCTCGCTATCCTTAAACGTGAAAACCCCCACATTTACCTGAGAACTACCGACAGATCAGCCTCCTTGTTCACGTAGCAAAAGTGTTACAGAAACCAATTTTACAAAGATTAAAACCTCATGTAACAGAAATAATGCTAGAGACACAATTTTCCTTCAGACCTGAACATTCAATAACACTTAAACGAAGTCACAAATAGATTTTTACAAAGAGAACGAACAACTGGAGTCTTCTTTGACATATAAAAATATCTTAAGCTCTTTAGATTCTATGATGATCTTGAAGATTTTCGGGCTGTAGGCCGTGGTCGTGAGGCTTGTAATTAATTCCCTGACGTTTCGCCAGAGACTGCGTCTTGAGACAACCCTTGAGGATGCCAGACGCAGTCTGGCGAAACGTCGGGGAACTACAAGCCTTACGACCACGGCCTACAGCCCGAAAATCTTCTTCAAGATCATCATAGCAACTACGGCCGTGAAAGTCTTTAGATTATGTTTGGCACATGGAACTTCTACACAAAATGACACTACACAACACACCTGACACATAAATCTTATAAATTTTTACCTTTAGGGTTACAAAGGGCATAAATCTAACTGGTACCCATTACGAAGTGTCCACCAGGGCTTGGAGCTAGCACCAATACTAGATGTAATCTATACGTCAGATCTTCCAATCTCAAGACATGTCAATATCTATTTATAATAGCGTAGCCCATTGCTGAGCCATAGCCTCTCCTTTTGTAAGGAGTTATTAGACCAAGTTAATTTTTAGTTATCTTATTTGCTCGTAGATGTCATGATGTCACGCAGTCAACAAACCGACCCGATGAGACATCTCACAGGCAACTAAGATATTACTAAGACGTTGATGTCGGAAAATTTTGCTTAGAGGCCTCTTTATTCAGGTTTAAGGATATTTAAAGAGCTTGAAAATCTTCAGACTTGGGTCCCACGGCTTAAAGTCCCTCCCAGAGGACTTGCTCCTCGGATTTTTCAGGTATAAAAAAATTAATGGATCCCGGACCCTCGGAACCAAAGGAAAGAAGCATAACCACTAGTCCACCGCGGCCGACCAAGACATATCAAAGCAGCATAATTTGCGGACAACACATTAGTACACCATACAGATCTGAAGGAATAAATAATTGAAGACGGAGGAGGAAGATCAAGAGAGAGGAAGAAAGCGGAAGGTAAGAATGAAGCGAAATCAATAATAGAGGAAGATATAGGAAGCGGAAGCAGAGAAGAAAAAAGTAGAAAAAGATGTAAGAGAAAAGAGGGAAATGATGGAAGATCTGAAACTTCAATTAAACATGAACACACTCAGCAACTGGTTCTCTAACCAGAGAATCAGAATAAACGCTGATAAAACAAAAGCCAAAAATAACATTCATACATAGCATACCACAACTAACACCATTACATATAAACAATACACGCATATAATACAAAATACTCTATTAAATTTACATTACATTACGTTACATTAGGCAGAAAAATTACTTTAAACAACATGCTACACTCCTCAAAGGAAATGCAGTACGAAGAGTAGCTAAAAGTCTATAATTTTCTTTCATCACGAAATCTCACACTTAAACATATAATAACACCTTACAAAACACTCATTAGAACACTTATTGGGCTACATGTGCCTGGAGGCATGCCGCTCACACACACACTTCAACGTCCTTCAGATTGTACAAAACACACTTAGAATTATTCTAAGAGGGGGGGGCACGCCGTAGCGTAGTGGTTAAGGCACTGAGCTACAAGCCGGAAGGTCGAGGGTTCAAGTTCCGGTGGGGTCAGGATTTTTAAACTGACCCAAACCTTCTGGCGGCACTATGGCCCTGGGGTCAACTCAGCCTCTAACGGAAATGAGTACCAGACGCTTGTTCTGGGGTAAAGGCGGCCGTCACGCAGGGCTGACAACCCGGCTGACATCAAGTGCCGATTGTCCAGAAATAGTGGGAGCCTTAACCTCCTACTCCCCAAGGGCCTCCTGAGGCCTGTAGTGGGATTACTTTACTTTTACTTAACAGATGAACTAAAGTAGCACCACTTCATGACGTACTTACGAGACTTCATGACAAAATGCACGGAAACTAACTAAAATTTATGCATCACATGGCAATATACTTGTATGTTCCAAAAGCGCTACACAAACTCAATCTACATTGCACATAGGACACGAACACATACAACATTTAAGATAAATACCATAAGGAAATATTAAGAAATGAAAAAAATAGTGCTTTTTTCTCGTTTCCTCCCTTCTATACAGTATACTAGAGAAGGACACTCTCCTAGTCCAAACATCATTACAAATTCACTAAGTGATAAATAATATAAAATACAAGGATCATTACTCTGACTATTTAACTCGTGCCACAAATGCTAGTCAATGACCAATCACGTTTCAATGAATTTTGTTTTACAACCAATGACAGTCGTGTTTCACCTCGCTCTTTATCGATTTCTCTTTATCAGCTTCTGCTTTTGTGATAAAGAAAGCTCCTCCTTTTTAATGTTCTGAACAGGTCAAAGCATTATTTTTCTCCAACAAATACATTAAATATAGCAAATAATGAAAATATTCCTTGATTTTACTGAGTTGTTTACTAAAAAAAACAAATGAATAACCCGTAATGTTGATTATGATACATAGTTTGATGTGTTTCATTATTTCTCCACTTGGGTGCACTCTTACAATATTGAGATCTTATTTGGCAATAATATGATCAAGCAGCAGTGAATGAACATAACCTCACATTTCTGATTTGTTTTCAAACATCGCCGTTTACATTAAATATATAACTATTTTAAAATAACTATAGTTAAACAATGATTTGTGTGTAAACAGCTAAATTTTATTAGTTAAATAGTCCTAACAAATGCCACTCTTGATTTCCAAATTCTCTAGATAAATTCACCCCTCACTTCGTGAGTCGTGAATTTATCGATAATTTGGAAATCACTCGTGGCATTACTTTTGAAAAGGCCGTCGGAACCATCAACACACCTTAGACTATACCGAGAGTACATCCGCTTATATACTAATTAAGTTTGTATGGTTTATTAAGGTATTTGTAAAAATTGCGCCCATTTTGTGAACATTACAGTACGCACAATCCATGGCGCGACAGGCCTAGAAGGCCCTTAGCATATCAGTCGTCTTCTGCCTTCACTTCCACACGTGTTAATTACAGAGATAGTCGATCATTCAGCCTGTATACGGGTGATAATTATGTGGTCAGTATATTGGGTACCCCAGCCGTTATGAGTGATTCGGTCAATCTGAAAACGCTAATTATTATAGTTACCAAAATTACTTACGGTACTGGGTGGGCACCGGCCCATTACTAAACTAAATCCCATGGGAAAATGTCTTCCTCCACGGGAATTCGAACCAGCACAGCTCAAGGCCAAGTAACTCTGTACCAAAGCATATTGCTTTAAACTACTCGGCTACGTGATGGAAAGCATTGCAGAACATGGTACCATAATGATCAATTTCCGGCAATTTTATAAATCGGTAAAATACTGAAATGAGAGTTACCACGAAATAAAAAATATTTTTTTTTTTTGCGCCATATTGCGTTTTGTCGTACTTTCAGCAATAGCGACCATGATTGAAAGTTCAACTTCCTACAGTTCGGGGTTGCCAACCTAAATAACTATACTGTTATAAAATAACTATGCTGTAATATTACATATTACAAACCACGTGTGGGGAAGTAAAACCAATGCCCTCTATGTATACCACCGGTACGTAAAATGTATATACAAAAAATATCCAAAAGCTAGTGTTAATAATCATTATATACAATTCCCTAGTATAGCTACAAAGCATAGCATGAAAATGCTATGATTGTAGTGAAAGACCCGCCCCTCGGGCAGAATTACTATGGATGGATGGATGGATGATACAAATGACTGTATTTTAAATGAACTGAACTTTATTTGAAACAGTATAAAACAATAAATACGTACTTGCCGCTATTTTAAGACTGATTGGTGTCACAGCCTCCTGTAGTTTCAACTAATAAACATTGCCCACACTGTTAATGTTAGTCAGTTGTTTATAATGAACGCAAATATTTCCAACAAATATGTTATTATTTTGAAAACACCATCGCGCAAAAAATATTGTACAACGCTCGTTTGTGAAGTGTTTTACAGAATCTCGAAAATTAAAAACCTCGCTGTCGCTCGGGTTTTAACATTTTCCTCGCTTCTGTAAAAACCACTTCCCAACATGGCATCGTAATATACTATAAGATGTTTCTTCATAAGCAGAGACATAAAACTTTACGGAGTAGTTCAATTTCATTATCGTCCAAGGTCTTTAATAAAAAGTTCGAAAGCGAACTTCGAAAGAATGTGGAATATGGATTCCACTTTGGAGTCTTGATGTCTCAAGTGTAATGAACAGGGCAGGCAGCTAAATCATTGTCATTAATTATGCAATGTGTTTAAACAGGCTCATGCAAAACCGTCTCAAAATCAATACTAAACCGTCTGAGATGCTGGGAACCATATTAAACTCTAAAATTTGTGTAAGTTGTTTTAATTCCGTGTTTAACTTCAACATATTAGTCTAAAATACGTATGAACTTTGTTGACATGAGTGAACTAGGCATAGGAAGTGTAGACTGGCTGATAAACATTATGCAAGTTTAAATTTTATTGTGTTTCAATAGAAAAAAGAATTAAAAAGTAAGATTTTTTCTGTAAAATGTGATATAGAGATAGGGGGAAAAGAGAGGAAAAAGTGGAGAGGAGGTAAAAGAGGAATGGAAGAGGAAGAATTAGCGGATGAAAATATAGGAGAGAATAAGAAAAATTAATGGAATAAAAAGTATGAGAAAAACTATTAAAAACATCGAAAAAAGTAAGTAAGTTGTGGTAGTTTTTATTTAATGACGCTCTTTAACAATTCAAATCATTAGCGTCACAGCAATTCAAAGCAAGTAGTGAAAGGGCCAAACAAGTTTGTTCAGAGGTCTCTTATTTCAGTATTGAGACAGATACATGCTGAAAACTTTTGACAAAGGACCCCGTCGGTCCTAGTGAACCGTAAGGATTACTATACTCACCTTTGGTTCTAAGGTCCGCGGTCGGCCCAGGTTGATGGATTTTCAGGACGTAAAAATCCTACATATAGATTCCTCCGAAAAGGAACAAGAGCAGAGTATCACGTGTCGTAGATTCGTGGCAAGTAAAAAGCAATATTTATCAGTAATTTCACATCCAGATTTCAATTTCAATGCTAATATCTTAGTCATTACAGAACGTCGTTAAATAAAACAATAAAAACAAGAAGGGATTCACGACTTTACTTTTCTTCCGAGGAACATATTTTCAGAACTTTACGACCTAAAAGTATCCGTCAAAATAGATCAGCTTTGTACTTATCAACTTCGGAAGACAGAAAGATGGAATAAGATATAATAATAGAGTAAGACTGGAAATAAACGAACCATAGTGAAGCTGGATGATGAAAAGAGAAGAAAAACTAAGAAGTAATGGAAGACGGAGGAAGAAGGTCAAGAGAGAGCAAGAAAGCGGGAGGTAAGAATGAGGATAGAATAAGATGTAATAATAGAGTAAGACTGTAAATAAATGAACCAAAGCGAAGGTGGATGATGAAAAGAGATGAGGAAATATGAAGAAATAATTGAAGACTGAGGAAGAAGATCAAGAGAAAGGAAGAAATCGGGAGGTAAGAATGAGGATGGAATAAGATGTAATAATAGAGTAATACTGGAAATAAATTAACCAAAGCGAAGGTGGATGATGAAAAGAGATGAGGAAATATGAAGAAATAATTGAATACTGAGGAAGAAGATCAAGAGAAAGGAAGAAATCGGGAGGTAAGAATGAGGATGGAATAAGATATAATAATAGAGTAAGACTGGATATAAACGAACCAAAGCGAAGGTGGATGATGAAAAGAGATGAGGAAATAAGAAGTAATTGAAGACAGAGGAAGAAGATCAAGAGAGAGGAAGAACATGGGAGGTAAGAATGAAGCGAAATCAATAATAGAGAAATATATAGGAAACGGAAGCAGGGAATGAAAATGAAGAGCAGGATGTAAGAAAAAAGAAGAAAATGACGGAAGAGTAAAACGTGTAGGGGAAAGAGAATAAATAAATAAGAGGAGAGATAATACAAGAGAAAGTAAGAGAAAATAAGAGAATGAAGAGAGCAAAAGGAAGAATAATTTTACATGTATATTAACACTATGACTATAGCCTACTTGTATTGATTTTATGAACATTCCAATGACTGTATGAGACCGCCAGTGTGAAAGAGAAAATTAAATATTTTTAATTGTCTATAAATTTATTTCAATTTGTACCTTACTCATCATTTTTTTTTAGTTTAGATATTTTCAACGGAAGAACTAGCAAGATGTTAACTCCAACAGATCTGACGGAATGTGATAGTTCGAGTGCCGCTCGAAGAAAAAGAAGATTATGATAAAAATAATACAACAGAATGACAATTATTTATACAACGAAACATTTTCAATAAAACTTTAGCAGAAAAATTCACAGAAACTACATATGACGCATAAATTCAGACAATTCGCTAAACTTCCTTCGAGAAAATTTATTTTGAAACGTTATGTTGATAAATAATGATTTTTTTCTAATGCTACCAGTTAGTCTCTTATAACATTTCTGGCTTTCTCCCCTGACTTTGGCAGAATTGTAATCCATTTCTTAGGTTGGGGCACCTTGAAGGTGGAGTTACGTTTCCCCGATGATATGATGGGTGATAAATTATAATGAAGCAGCGGGAGAGTCCTTAACCTAAACTTAACCTAAATTCCAGACAATGGGCAACCACAGGAATAATTCCCTTTAAGAAAAAAACCTATGGTTTGACCGCAAATCGAATCCGAGACCTCATGAACTGCAGTCAGAAACGCTGACCACTAGCCCATGAGGCTGGTCACAAATAATGTAAATAAAATTAATTAAAGTGTAAGATGATGTGAGTGATTAGTGAGGGATATTATGAAAGTAAAATAAAATAAACTATAATATAAAAGTATAAATGTAATTTACTTACGTTTTATCTTGATTGGCGATATTCCTGTTTCTTTGTTGAATATTATTTGCAACTTTGGCTGCTGCATCACACCTGGACCTGTGATGGTGTTGGTGAAGCACTCGAGGCTGACTGGAGAAAGAATACAGCAGAACCTGCTGTTGGTGTCGATCTTTGATGCTAGCATTCAGGGAATTACTGCTTCCATTTGTAGAGCTAGTCATAGAATCATTAAGATTGTGAGTTAGTCCCAGTAGAACTGCCAATTCTGGAGGAGGATCCAAAAACTTGCCGGTTTTTACTGTCGTTATAAATAATGGTTTCTTCTGCTCATCATTGTTCAGTTGATTTTTCTCATTCACTTTGTTGTTATTATTATACATGTAGCCATTTTTCGTGTAATAACGAATATTCTTTTCGTTCTTAATAACATTATTATTGTTGTTGCCATTTATATAAGAGTCTGAACTTGGAGGTGTCTTTCGCCTTCCAGTATCGATTTTTGCGAATTTTGTATCTGAAATAGTAGAAAACTCTCTATCATAATTCGGTTTATGCTTTATCGCAGTCATATTGTTGTATAAATAATTGCTTCCTGATAAATGGCAGTATCGATGATAGTTCTTGTGTTCTTTTTGTATATTCTTTTCGCTTGGATGATATCGGTGTAGAGTATTATAAGACTTACTAATATCTTTTTTAAGTTGATTTTTCTCTTGATACGATAAATTCCCGTTTGAGACACTTAGTTGTTTCTGATCTAGATTATTGATTCCTTTCCCTATGTTTTTAGCTTTGCTTTGGGTGTGTAAATTTGAATTAGATTTACTCAGCACCATGAGCTTCTGTTGGAGAAGATATGCATTTGAACGATTAAGTATCTTTTGATCTGCTAGACTATTGGTGAATTTACCAAATTTCTTTTGTTTGACAACAGACTTTGAGTAAACCTCTTCGTCTTCTGTTTCCAAAGGATGATCGCTGTCGCTCTCTGCTAACACGTGCTTGAAGTTGTCCTCTTGTAAGACAGTAAAAGCAAGACCAGAGACATCAGTAAACTCTGATTCCTGGTAGAATGTAGTGAATTCTCGTTCTTGGTTCTGTTAAAGTGCTGGCTTGGCTATTGGATTCAACTGACAGTGGCACTGCAGGCATTGTACGTGTTTAGCAAACAAAAAATCCACTCACTTTTATAAAACTATTTTCTCAGTATTATCTTATTTTCGTCTCATTACAATCCAAAACATCTAGTTTCATGAAAATATATACAAATTACATTTTAGTATAATGAAAAAGTTACGTGAATAGACTTTGGTTAAATATTAATTATAAAAATCACTTCATTTTGTTAATCTAAAAGTCAGTTAAGTTTACGTTTATCCAACATATTGTGTTAAAGTTACTTTGAGTAAGATATGCAAGTATGTCAAACTTGGATTTATAATAACATCTAATTACACAAAGTTACTCTTAAGTTACTCACTAATATTAGTTCCAGAAAGTTGTATTATGAAGACATCCAGAAGTATCACTAATAAAGTTTAAATCAACACATCGATTTTTTTGAAGTAACATTGTCTCACAAAATAAACAAATAAGAATTGTATCAAAAAACTCGTAATCGATCTCCATCTTGATCCTAATTTTGTAAATATTAGAAAATAAACTTTTATAACAAATAATAATTGAAAATTATCTTATCTGTTTGACATAAGGTCGAAGATTTTGTTGGTCTCTTCTTTGGTTGATCTTAACAGAAAACACATCATTATCGAGCGAGACTTGTATAACGCACGCACATATATTACAACATTATTGTTTCTGGTATGTGCAAGTCCGGCAACGGTCAGAAACTCGATATGGGAGAGCGCATGGCCGCATATCGAAGTGACCGTCGCGCGCACCGAGCCTCTTTTTTAATCGCGTTCCACTTCAGGTATTTTCTCCCACCTTTCACATTGTTAGGACGTGTACTAATGACCATCGTACAGAGCTAAATAAATATTACGTGCCAATGAATGCGATAAAAATAGATTATAAGAAATATTTGATAAAATCATAATTTCCACCGCTGCGGTCTCGAGGTAGCATTCTGCCTTATCACGCAGCCGGCCAGCGTTCGATTCACGCAGGCTCCTGGGTGTCAGGAAGCTTAGGGCCCAACGATCCCCGAAAATCATCCGGCCATATTATCATCCTTCACCGGCGTGGAAAGGAATGGGAAGCTACCACATCTATAACTTCCTAGTAAAGCTGCAAAGCATAGCATGAAAATGCTATGATTGCAGTGAAAGACCAGTCTTCGGACATAATTACTATGCAATACTACACTATATAATTATTTTATTAAATGTAAAAAAATAAAAGTACTTTATTGTAAATTTTAAAATATTTTTTAATGCTCCAGTTTGTCCTTTTGGACATTTCTGGTGTTCTCTCCTGGCAATGGCGTAATTGTAACCCACTTCTGAGGTTGGGGCGCCTGGAAGGCGGGGTTACGTTGCACCGATGATATGATGGGTGATGATGAAGATAGTGGTGCGCCAGGACAGTCCCTAATCCTAAACTTAATCTAAGATGAATATGAATAATGATGATTGCTATGGTCATATGATGTTCGGGGATGGTTTGGGTCTTAAACTTTCCTGGCATTTCTCTTACAAGTGAGGAAAAACCCCGATAATAAGCTCACCCAGGAAACTGTCCCGACCGGGGATCGAACCAGGCCTGCTGCGTGACAAGGCAGCACGCTACGAGACCACAGGGGTGGTATAATAATACCCACCGCTGTAGTCTCCGGGTAGCATCGCTGTCATGTTCTCAACGGGCCCGGGTTCGGTCCATGGTCGGGACCAGTTACCTGAGTGATTTTTTTCGGGGTTTTTCCTCATCTATACGACAAATGTCAGGAAATTTTAAGACCTAAACGTTCCGCGAACATTCATCCGGCCATCATAATCATCATTATCATATTCGCCATGTTTAGTATGAATATCTGCGTGGATGATGTGTTTCGTCTTAATGTTATTTTGCCTCGGAATTGAGCTGATCACTCATTCGGGGAAGCCTTCCATGTCCTTGTGTGATCAAGAAAGTAGGCCTATGTGTGTGATCCATAGTTAATATTCCTCTCCCGACATATCGGAAGGCACGGGTGGCGTGTGGAACGTAAAAGGTGAGAGGTTATTACTTTTTAAGTAATTTTATACATCTGCAGATGTATAATAGTATATTACGATGCGAGGTTTGGAAGTGCTTTTTACAGAATCAAGGAAAATTTCCGAGATTCTGTAAAACATATCACAAACGTGTGTTATACGTTATTTTTTGCGCGATGGTGTTTTCAAAATAATAAATAATAGTAAAATAATAACATCTTTGTCGGAAATATTTGTGTTCATTATAAACAATCGACTAGTGTTAACAGTGTGGTAAATGTTTATTAGTTGAAACAACAGGAGGCCGTGAGACCAATTAGTGATAAAATGGCTGTAAGTATGTATGTATTGTTTTATATTGTTTCAAATAAAGTTCAGTTCATTTAAAATGCAGTGATTTGTTTCGTATAATGTATATTAACACTATATTTTGGATATTTTTTGTATACACATTGTATGTAGTATACGTAGAGGGCAGTTGTTTTACTTTTCACACGCAATTTTGTAATATGTAATATTAAAGTATAGTTATTTTATTACAGTAGAGTTATTTAGGTTGGTAACCCCGAAATGTATAAGTTGAACTTTCAATCATGGTCGCCATTGCTGTAGGTACGACAAAACGCACTATCGCGCAAAAAATTGCTTAAAAAGAATAACTTTCAAGAAGCTGGAATAAGCAACAACAACACACTCCAGAATACCTGAGTATGTTATATTCAAACTTGGTTGTCTAATTCGTATGTTGACCTCTAAATTTTCTAAATTCAAGAAAAGAACCAAAATAATGGACCTGCCTGAACAAGCCAATTTTGAAATTTAAATAAGGCTTCCGATTACTGCGGAATTGTAACTTTTTTTCCATTTTGTATTTAATGAGGCAGCAACAGCTCCCCTGGTAGTTATGCAGACGTTATACAAGGTTATCTGATAAACGTATAGCTTAATATGTTAGCCGTTTAAATGCAAATGTTTTCTCATAATTTAAAAGTATATTTTTACATGTAACCCTTGCTATCAAATGCTAATATGTGTGGTAAAGTAACAAAGCCAGTAAGATCTATGTTAAGCAGGCCTGCTCTTGATTTCTATACCAAGAACTTAGTTCAAACCATATGTTTTTGAGATTCGAATAAAACCATAGTCTATAAGTTAAGATTTTTCCACGGATTTCCTCAGACATCGATGAATTGCAAGATTAGATTTCATTACCTCAAATCATTTAATTATTCTTGTAAGCCCATGTTTTCCCTTAAGACAGATTTAGGCGCTCTCCCCTTACAGGGAAGAATTTGAACCCTACTAAATTAGTTACTCTTGTTTTCGTATAAATGTCATTTGAGTGGTCCGTGGTCAGCGTTCCGCCTCATACTGACATCTAGGAAACCAAGGTAGTACTAGAACGGAAAAATTCCGGTAAATTTTGCTTAGAGGCCATTTCATTCAGGCTTAAGGATCTTTTACGAGCCGGAAAATCTTCAGACTCGGGACCCATGGCTTAAAGTCCCTCCCGGAGGACTTGTTCCTTGGATTTTTCCATCCTAAAAAATCCATCGACCCCAGCCGGGTTTGAACCCGCGACCCTTGGGACCAGAGGCAAGGAGCATAACCACTACCACCAGTCCATCGCGGCCGATTATTTCATTATACAGCGCGTTAATTAATTAAATTGAAGAAATTTGTCTGCTTATAGACCTGTTGCAGTCAAAATATACTCAAATTAAAATGCTTTACTTTTGATACTCATAATCAAATATTAAAATGAAAGAGGAGTATTGAATGGTATGACGTAATTAATAATAATTGGATGAAACTCGTCAATTAAAAACCGATAAACCTTACTATTAAAACTTAGCTTCAATAGAATCTGTAAAATTCCCAGAAAATGATGAGTGATTTTTTAAAAGCTACAATTTTAAAATAGGTTGATAATATCTTAAATGTTGTATTTTTCCCAAATCCCTAACTAAAGTTTAAAATTATCCCATTTCATCCTTTGCCCCAATTTGACTTTACTACTCGATAATAAACTTCAAATATAAACAATTTTTATTGAGTGATGCTTAGAAATGCTTTTTTTAAACCTGTATCCATGGGTTTTGCATATCGAATTTCTTGTCTGCAGTTCTTCTGATTCATATGTTTTTTTTCTTTCGTTTTGTTCACTTATATACACCCTGTACATTATCATTTAATTCACAATTGTTCTGGATACATCGAGATCACGAAGATCGATAGGTAAGGACAATGAATGTTATTTTCAGAAGTTAAAAATAATGATACAATCTAAACTTGTGTATGTTTATGACATCAAAAGGGGAATTTGAATTAAAATAATTAAATGATCTAAATTATAAATCCACATATAGTACAGTAAAACTGGTTCAAAGCAGAATCCCAACTTTCTATCTAGTCTCACGAGAAAATAATTTAATTTAAAACTTTCCTTTATTCTTTTTATTATTGATTTTTTATTATAAACAAATTATTAACAAATCTTAGATTATAGAGCACCGTATACGTATTTTATGTACCTTGGATTAATTGTAGTTCCGCTGGCATTGGGAAGTTATGTATAGTATGTACGAGCGACTTCGACGGTAACGCGCTTCAGTGTTAAAAAATGTCTCTTAGGCGCGTGTCCTGAAATTAAAGAATGCGGTTTTCTACTCACTAACTATAGTTTCGTCCACATCCTTTGATTCCTGCAAATTTCATTCCACACTACATTGTGTCGTCTTTTATAACAATCCACAACCAACCTGAAGATGCCTTGAAATCGTTATTCCCTAGGGATATAGCAACAGCTAGAGCTTGACTTTGGAGCATCGGTCCGAAAATTTGGAGCTTTTTGATCCTGGATTTGTAAAACACACCTCGTTGATTTCTTCTTCTTTTTTGCTCTTCATTTGACCATTTCCTTGCGTCCATTGATTCATTATTTTTTCTTTGTGTTTAAAAATTTAGTCATTATTTCGCGTACTGAGAGTTTGTTTTTCTATATCTTCAATCGCTTTCACTTTTTTCGTTTAATGACGATTATACATACGATTTGTCCATCTTTATTCCGTAAATTCAGAACGCTACTTGTGAAAGATACGTACACCAATCGGTCTCAGATCTTAAACTTATTTAAGATTTTACAGAGCACTGGTTATTTGTAAGACAGATGTCACATGCCAAATATTTGTTAAACGAATCTATATTTCGCAAAACGAAAGTGCAGTGTAGCCGAAAGAAAATTCCAGATAGATAGAAACTCAACTTCACTCGGCGGCAGGTATAATCATTTATTGTTAATTCGATTAACGGGAATTTAATTAAGTGGAAACTAATTTATTTCTCTATCTTTTCGCCTTATAAACATTTTCTTTCGTGGATTGTGTAGAAATGTCCTTCCGTTTCTGCGTTGGACAGATTCCGCTTTATATACAATAAATACACGTAAAATTACTATTATTTTGCCGGGACCAATAAATTTGATCACATTGGACAAATTTCCGCATTATTCGCGTTCCGGATTAAACAAGTTTTAATGTATATTATGATTATATTACGCCGCGAGGTTGGGAAGTGGTTTTTACATAGTCGAGGAAAATGTTTAAAAATCGAGCAATAGGCGAGGTTTTTAATTTCCGAAATTCTGTAAAACACTTCACAAATGTGCATTGTACATTACCTTTTGCGCGATGGTGTTTTCAAAATAATAAATAATAGTAAAATAACATCCTTGTTGGAAATATTTGCATTCATTATAATCAATCGACCAATGTTAACAGTGTGGGCAATGCTTATTAGCGGAAATAACAGGATGCCGTGAGACCAATTAGTAATAAAATGGCGGCAAGTACGTATTTATTGTTTTATATTGTTTCAAACAAAGTTCAATTCATTTAACATGCAGTGATTTGTTTCCTATAATGAATATTAACATTGCCTTTCGGATATTTTCTGTATATACATTGTATGTAGCATACATATAGTTATTTAGGTTGGCAACCCCGAAATGCAGAAAGTTGAACTTTTAATCATGGTCGCCATTGCTCTAAGTGCGACAAAACGCGCTATCGAACAAAAAACGTTTTTTTTTATTTTTATCGCCAACATAGCCCTATTTATCATAAGTAATGCCACGAGTGATTTCCAACTTATCGATACATTCACGATCACGAAGTGAGGAGTGAATTTATCTAGATAATTTGGAAATCAAGAGTGGCATTTGTTAGGAATATTTAACGAATAAAATTAAGCTGTTTACTCACAAATAATTATTTAACTATAGTTATTTTAAAATATTTATATATTTAATGTAAACGGCGATGTTTGAAAACAAATGAAAAACGATAGGTACGCTTTATCTGCTTCTTTTGTTTATCACTGCAACCAGATCATACTATTTATTGCCAATGGAACGCAATATTGTAAGAATGCTCTCTAGTCGAGAAAAAATGAAACACATCAAACTGTAAATTAATTCATTTCTGATGTCGTATGATGCAAATATGACAATTATATTTTTCTGGATTATTACCTGGGAAAAAAATACATTTCAGAAAGTGCAAACAGTGGTTTCTTTTTTTGGTGGTATAATCAATTGCTACAAATGTTTTTATATTAACTCCTGCAAGCTCCATGTGTTGACATCCATACACTATATATACAATCTGGTAGCCGTATTTCTTTTATAATCAGTCACTGCAAAATAATGGTCAGACCTGTTCATAATATTAAAAGGAGGAGCTTTCTTTAATATGGTAAATTTAATATTGATAAATAATTGGTGAAACACGACTGTGATTGGTCGTAAAACAGTAATCATTGAAACGTGATTGGTCATTGACTCCCATTTGGGGCATGAGTTAAATAGCCTTATAAAACTCAGATTTTGATAAATAGAATACTGAATTGTTTTAATAGTAAAATCAACGAGACCCTAAGACATCTTCTAGTGATCAATGTCTCAAGTAGCAGTATTATTTATTATAAGAATGTGTCTAAATGGCACAAAGTGTAAGGTGCGCGTAGGCAAACAGTTTTCAGATACTTTTGAAATCCACAATTGGTTGAAGCAAGGAGATGCACTATAGGCCTATCCTCTACTATTCAATTTTTTACTAGAGCATGCCATCAGATCTTTAGAAAATGAAGAAGGCCTACAACTGAATGGTATTAATAAACTGTTAGTTTATGCTGATAATGTAGTAGTATTGGGCGATAGCGAGGAGATAGTAAGGGCCAACACGCACACACTATCGAATAACACTAAGAAACTGGGACTGGAAGTAAATATCAGTAAAACTAAATATATGGCCACGCATAGAAATACATTATATAATGGAAATGGATAGCTAATGACAAATGAGGGAAATTTTGAAGAAGTGGCCGAATTCAAATACCTAGGAACAATAATCATAAATAGGAATGAGATACACAAAGAAATTAAACATAGGCTCAATTGTGGAAATGCATGCTATTATGCCTTATAGGGACTCTTGTCGTCCCAGCCCCTCTCAAAAAAGTTAAACTCAAAATATATAAAACTGTTATTCTACCAGTTATATTATATGGATGCGAAACATGGACTCTTACTTTAAGTATTTGAGAATGAAGTTATTAGGAACATTTTTGTAACAAAGAGAGATGAGCAAACAGGTGAATGGAGAAAACTACATAATTGTGACTACATGGTATTTATAGAAAGCCAGATATAATAAGAACAGTTAAGTCTCGTAGACTGCGATGGACAGGACATATGGCACGAATGGGGAATGAAAGACATGCATGGAAGCTTCTTGTATGAAAACCAGAGGGAAAACGCCCAGTTGGTAGACCAAGAATGAGGTGAGAGTACAGCATTAACAATCATTTGAGGGAAGTAGATTATACAGGAAATTGATTGGAAAACATTAGCTCAGGGTAGCCATGAACCAACTGGTTCGATAGTGCCAGTAGTTAGTTAGCAGTAGTATTTAATTTAATGATGTTATTTAACAACTCATGTATTCAAACAAGGCGTGAAAGTGTTGACAAATTTTGCTTAGGGATATCTAGGACACGTGACGTATTTGTTTACTCCAGTTTGGAATGAAGTAATAATAAGGGTTTTTACATTCTCAGAAAACTTAACTACGGTCGGGTTTGAACCCGAGACTTCGGAACTATAAGCAAGATTTGAATCTTTAGTCCACAGACCGACTATCAGTAATTTGCTAATGAGGGAGAACGAATAATAATTACTTTTTACATCACCTGTAAATACTGTATGTGAGAACTGTAATTACACAATTAATTTTTTAATTCACAATTAGATGTATCAACTGTAATATCGTTACATTTTTTATTAATTATGGGTCACTACCCCACAATCAAGTGAAGGTCAAAATATGGAAATACAGGTAGCGACTGGATCTGACGTCATTGCAGTCAACTGATATCTCGCTTGACCCTCGCAACGGCACACGCTACATATTCATGGATCTGAGTAATTTTTGCAAGAGGTTGCCTACCGCGTGCAACACCGCATCATCGCCTGTCACAACTAAAAGGTCAAACTTGTGCAGAAATGGACAGGCAAACTAGCACAAGAGATGAGAATAAAATAACCTCCAATGAAAAAAATATCTTAAATATTATTTTATAAAGATGTTCCGGAGTATTTTCTCTGGGGAACGTTATTATGACAAATACTTTTTTTGCGCGATAGTGCGTTTTGTCGTACTTATCAGCAATGTCGACCATTATTGAAAGTTCAACTTCCTATAATTTCGGGGTTGCCAACCTAAATAACTATACTGTAATATTACATTTACACCCACGTGCGGGAAGTAAATCCACTGTCCTCTATGTATACTACCTACAATGTACATCAGAAAATATCCAAAAGGTAGTGTTAATATACATTACACGAAACAAATCACTGCACTTTAAATGAACTGAACTTTATTTGAAACAATATAAACAATAAATACGTACTTGCGGTCATGTTATCAATAATATTGTTCTCAAGGCCTCCTGTTGTTTCAACTAATAAACATTGCCCACACTCTTAACATTAGTCGATTGTTTATAATGAACGCAAATATTTCCAACAAAGATGTTATTATTTTATTATTATTTATTATTTTGAAAACATCACGCGAAAAATAATGTACAACGCACGTTTGTGAAGCGATTTAAAGAATCTCGGAAATTAAAAACCGAGCTATCGCTCGGTTTTTAAACATTTTTCCTCAATTCTGTAAAAACCACTTCCTAACCTCGTATCGTAATATACTATTACTTTTGTGTTTAATGGATTTTTTGAGTGCAAAGTAATATTCGTTTTGAAAGAAATAGTATATTACGATGCGATGTTGGGAAGTGGTTTTTTGCAGAATCGAGGAAAAATTAAAAAAACCGAGCAATAGCGAGTTTTTAATTTCCGAGATTCTGTAAATCACTTCACAAACGTGCCTTGTACATTCTTTTTTGCGCGATGTTTTCAAAATAATAAATAATAGTAATATAATAATATCTTTGTTGGAAATATTTGCGTTCATTATAAACAATTGACTAACGTTAACAGTGTGGACAATGCTTATTAGTTGAAACAACAGGAGGCCGTGAGACCACTAAGTGATAAAATGGTGGCAAGTGAGAATTTATTGTTTTATATTGTTTCAAATAAAGTTCAGTTCATTTGAAATGCAGTGATTTGTTTCTTATGATGCATATTAATACTACATTTTGGATATTTTTTGTATATACATTGTATGTAGTATACATAGAGGGCAGTGGTTTTACTTCCCACACGCGTATTTGTAATATGTAATATTACAGTATGATTATTTGATTGCAGTATAGTTAGTTAGGATGGTAACCCCGAAATGTAGGTAGCTGAACTTTCAATCATGGTCGCCATTGCTGTAAGTACGACAAAACGAACGATTGCGCAAAACATTTATTATTGGAACAAAATTAGTTTGTATTGAACGAGTTATCAAATAGCAAAGTGATTTACATTTACAAATCAAATTGAGGGATACATTTTATGGAGTTTGAGTGTTTTTACTTTATGATACAGTAGTGATGTATAACCTGTAAAAACTGAGTGAAGTCAAGTACACTAACATCTACAGCGCTATTTACTTTATTTATTTAGCCAGGTAGAGTTAAGTCCACATGACATTCTCTTTCACTCATAAGGACAAACATCTACACACAATGGTGTAGACTGTAGCCTGAAAATCTTCAGACTCAGGATCACGGCTTTAAGTCCTCTCGTAGAGTACAAAACATAAGTTACGTTAATATACAGAATTCACAACATTATATACTAAATGATTAATTGGCCAAACTGAACAATAATAAAAGTAAGTTCTAATAACATAATAAAGTTAATTATAATGACTATTCAAATCATGCCTCAAATGGGAGTCAATGACCAATCACGTTTCAATAAATTTTGTTAACAACCAATGACAGTCGTGTTTAACCTCGCTCTTTATCGATTTCCTTTTATCAGCTCCTGCTTTTGTGATAAAGAAAGCTTCTCCTTTTTAATATTCTGAATAGGTCAGAACATTACTTTGGAGGACTGACTCTCCAACAAATACATCGAATAGAGCAAATACTGAACAGATTTCTTGATTTTACTGAGTTGTTTATTAAAAAATTAATTAATAATGAATATAATTAATGTTGGTCTTAATATACAGATGTCCACCACTGTGGTCTCGAGGTAGCGTGCTGCCTTGTCACGCAGCGGGCCTGCGTTCGATTCCCGGTCGAGACAGGCTCCTGGGTGAGGTTTTTTCGGGGTTTTTACTCACCTGTAAGACAAATGTCAGGAAGCTTAGGGCCCAACGGTCCCCGAAAATCATCCGGCCATCATAATCATCCTTATCATTATCATCACCATCCTTCACCGCTGTGGAATGCAACGGGAAGCTACCACACCCATAATTCCCTAGTAAAGCTGCAAAGCATAGCATGAAAATGCTATGATTGCAGTGAAAGACCTGTACTCGGGCAGAATTACTATGGATGAATGGATAATATACAGTTTGACGTGTTTCATTAATTCTCCACAAGGGTGCATTCGTGTCCACCGCTGTGGTCTCGAGGTAGCGTGCTGCCTTGTCACGCAGCGGGCCCGGGTTCGATCTCCGGTCGGGCAGTTTTTCTGGGTAAGGTTTTTATCGGGGGTTTTCCTCACCTGTAAGACAAATGTCAGGAAAACTTTAAGGTCCAAACGGTCCCCGAAATCATATGGCCATCATAATCATCATACTCCTCATCATTATCATCATAATCGTCATCATCCTTCATCGTAGTGGAAAGCAACGGGAAGCTACCATACCTACAATTCCCTAGTAAATCTGCAAGCATAGCATAAAATATGATCAAGTTGCAATGAATAGTAAACATAACCAGCGATAACCTGAACATAATCTCTCATTTCTAATTTGTTTTCAAATATCGCCGTTTACATTAAATATATAAATAGCCTATTTTAAAATACCGATAACTATATTTAAATAATGATTTTTGAGTAAACAGCTTAATTTTATTCGTTAAATACTTCTAACAAATGTCACTCTTGATTTCCAGATCATCTAGATAAATTTACATCGTGACTCGCGAATTTATGGATGATTTGGAAATCACACGTGACATTACTTATGAAAATTAAAATTAATAAAACAATATACACAAAGGGAGAACAGCTTCTATCAACTATCCTACACTCACGTCCACGTCCTCTGAGTCCTGGGCATTAGAATCTACTATCGTAACATAAAGGCGAGTGTCCAGCTCCTTAAAACTGAACTCAATCAGCTAATAGAGTACACCACCCAAAAGAAAAAGGCAAATCTAGAGTTATAGATATGGGAGCCCTGTCTAATAGACTACAATTTCATCCATCTTTCGCCTATAAGAAAACAAACTGTGAATTCTTCAAAAGTTATTAAAATAACACCCAGTTGGAAAACGAAGCAAAAATTGACCATTTAGAAGAATGGGCCTACTGATGGATAATGATACTCGAACAGATCGCTAGGCATTTATCATTAACTAATGCTGTTGATTATAATAGTTTTATATTAAGTGTTTATTATTTACTAGCTAATACCCGGCGTGCGCTGCTACACCAATTAAATCATAATGTGTTTTTGAATTTAGTTGAATAAGTAAAAGGAAAAATAAATATAAATTTATATCGTTATTTTTAGATACCCAGTTATGATTACCAGGCGTTGCTCGGGAATCTACGCATCCCGATGAATTTTGCATAAATTAGCTGAAAGGCAAAATTCGTTATTTTGAGTTGTCCATAAAAGAATATCCGCCGTGCGTTGGCATCCTTGCCAGGGAATCTACTTGTCCCAATCTTCTTCACATCAATGAGAGACAAAATGGTTATTGTGAGTTATCCTTAAAAGATAAACATATGCTGTCGCGGACTTTACCATAGAGTTTTCTGAGGTATTCAATTCTGTGTACAATCATTTTGTGAATTTTTGTTATGGTTTAAGCAGTATATGCCATTTAAGCTTACAAAAGCGACATTTTTCACGTTGCACTACAGAAGGTGATTTTTCCGGGAAAATCCTGAACATTTTGCAAAAAGCCCCATGACAATCGGATGAATGGTTGGCAGCACATGCTTGCCAGGGAATCTACTTATCCCTATCTCCTTGGCATCAATGAAACACAAAAATGGCTATTGTGTGCTATCTGTAAAAGATAAACATATGCTGTCGCGGACTTTTTTGTAGAGATTTTTGAGATATTCAATTCTGTGTACATTAATTTTGTGTATTTGGTATGGTTTAGGCAGCGTAAGCCATTTTAAGGTTAAAAAAGAGAGAACTTTTTTCAGTACAAGGGTGTTTATAATGTGTGTAGGAGTTGAGTATTTAACTCTCTTATAGCCTATGTTCATCTCGGGAATCTCCTGAACATTTTGCAAAAAATGCCATCACAATCAGATCAACGGTATGGCCGCGCATAAAGTACGAACAAATAAACAAACAAATAAACAAACATTCATTTTTATATACGAGCATGAAGCACAGTTATCTAACATCATGGTAAAAACAATCACAGCCATCTTGAGTTGTTTACATTTGAAAAAAAAAATTAAAGCTCTAATGTATCTTATAGGAAACAAAGGATTTGAAGAGATTACTTATTAATCTAACTGTCAATCAAACAGTATAGAAACAAAGATTTGTTCTTTCTTTTCTGTTATTTTATTTAAAGATTGTCACCAAGGTCAAAGAGGTCGCCTTTCATAGTGCATTTTGATTGACGACGACCAAATGGTACTATAAATGACCTATATTACATGAAATATTTATTAAAATTGAGGGAAGTCCTACGGGAAAGAATTCCATCAGAAAATAAATAGTTCCCCGAATGAAAGATATGACGTTTTCTTTCAAAGTTGTAATAACTTTAATTTTATTCCAGGAGCTTATCATATGAAGAACAAGTTCTTAATGATTAAAGTTGCAATTTAGCAATAAATATTTAAAACATTATATAGACTTAATAAGAAAACTGCATATTCGGGAACATTTTTTTGCATAATTGTTAATTTGAATTCTATGTTCTTTTGTTACATTTATACTTTTTTTCTTTTTTCTTTTTAAAATAACTATAAATTACTTTAAATAATAATAATAATAATAATAATAATAATAATAATAATAATAATATAATTGAGCAGAATCGTACAAAATTAATTAAGTGGCGTATTGTGGGTAATGACATTGTCACTTAGGAAAACAATTTCAAGATGACATCTTGTATACTTTAGTCCGCACAGTTTACATCCGCAACTGTCTTCGATTTGATGGTAAGTTACATTCACACACACTTTATGATGGAAGCCGTGGACTGCATATCGGTTTATCTGGTGCCGTAGTTCCTTGTTTGGTGTCCAGACTAGCTCCTCTCTATTATGGCAGGCGTACTGTAGAGTTCTTCAGGGATGTCATCCCGCTTCTATCTTCTCTCTTGCATCAGTTGTTTGTATGCTTTGAAAATGTATTAAAAGTATATTATTTAACCAGTAATGTTCAGCAGATATTTCTGTCATTTTACACACTTATGCGAATTGACGAAATATATTGTTCCACAAAATTGGTTGAGCGATCAGCTGTTGCTAAAAATTGGGTACGATCAGATATTTTAATACCAGTTTTCTTTTAAACATCCTAGACGTCACAGTTTTGAAGTGCCAAGGCTTACTGCAATCACTGTCCACTAGTTGATACTATGGCCATGTGGTTAATGTAATGCAGTCTTTCCAGTTTAGTTTTAATCCCAATCGATATAATCACTTTTCAATTCATATACCTGTAACTACTCAGCTGCGTTTGAGAGGACGAGTGGATCCAGTTCCAGATCCTATAGGGCTTACCATTCAATGGTAAACTTATTCCTGAATATGATGATCTTGTAGGCCGTGGTCTCGAGGCTTGAAGTTCCCCGACGTTTCGCCAGAGACTGCGTCTCTGCGACAACCCTTGAGGATGCCAGATGCAATCTCTGGCGAAACGTCGGGGAATTTCAAGCCTCAAGACCACGGTCTACAGCCCAGAAATCTTCTTCAAGATCATCATAGCAACTCCGGCCGTGAAAGCCTAAGTCAATACATTATTCCTGAATAGTCATCACGTACACTAACCGACGGTTAACCAACTTGAAATATAAATACATACAAATTTAACAAACGTAAATATATTTGAGAATAAATTTTCTTTTATATAGGACCTATATTCTAAAAATAACTAATTAAGTAAGTTATATATATATATATATATATACACACACACTAGCCTATCCGGCAGACGTTGTCCTGCCCGAACGTTCAATTCTCGTGTCAAGGCAGGATGAAAAAAAATGTTATTTTTTACCATAAAACTCACTAATTAAGACTAATTAGATATTATTAAATAAGTTCACAAGAAAACTTTTCACTGCCATCTGTTGTGACTCAAGAAGCGTGCATGATGACGTCACGTTTTTGCGCGGAATATGTCGATAATGCAGATGACTACACATCTGACATAAAAATCCTATAACCGGATCGCAGCGCTACCTACGAGTCCAATTATGAATCTAAACCATCCAAGTACGCACTCAAACGCGCACAAAAAATTTCATCAAATTCGGTCCAGCCGTTAGGCAGTTTTTTAATTTCTGGTTTCAAGTAAACCTCCACTTCTAATTGTCGGATTTCGCTCAGTTTTGGACAATACCTACCTTGATTTATTTTAATACGATATAAGTTACTGTGTTATGTTTGTGAAACATCAAAAAATTTGATGGCTAGAGCGATTTTTAAATTTTCACTTCAGGTGAACTCCTACACCTAATGGTTCTAGAGGGTGAAATTGTGAATATAAACTATCGAGGGTCACAATCAGACTCACAAAAATGTTCATCAAAATCGATCCAGTCGTTTAGTAGAAGTTTAGTGACAAACACGCGTACAGAAGAATATATATATATATATATATATATATATATATATATATAATTTATTAAAGAAAAGGTCAACATACAGTTTATCGAATAATAAAAAATTGCAAAATTGCTCTGGGAATGAAGTGTATAAATAATTACGAAATGAAGATACTTTCTCCTCGTGTAACATGGGTTTCACTGATGTAGAAATAGACGAAGAAGGTGATTTGCATTTTGCTTCAACACGCTATCCGAATGAAACATATCTGTAAGATGGAAAATCCGTTCTCTTATCTACTGTAGGCGAACCGTTGGTTTATAAATTGGCTAAACTAGTCTATGTTCTAATCAGATTTATTTACATTCAAGGTCATGCTTGTTAAAGAACAGAATATACATATTATCAATGTTGGCATTTGTTCTTTAATATATGCCCTCATCTATTAGTATAAATTAAAATGAAAATGCTAGGAGAAAAATATATTTTCTAAAGACTATTTAACTCATGCCCCAAATGATAGTCAATGACCAATCACGTTTCAATAAATTTTGTTTTACAACCAATGACAGTCGTGTTTCACCCAGCTCTTTATCGATTTCTCCTTATCAGCTCCTGCTTTTGTCATAAAGAAAGTTCCTCTTTTTAATATTCTGAACACCTCAGAGCATTATTTTTCTCCAACAAATACACTGCTCAAAAAAATTAGGGGATATTGTAGAATAACCTATTAAGACTATGTTTTTTGGAATAGTATTAGATGCAATCACTTTCTATTACTCCAAGATAATGTAAATAAGAGTTTGAAGTTTTTACGTAACCTCAGTATCGCACCAGAGGGCAGTGTCTGTACTGTTGATGTGAAAGGGCGGTGTGGGGGTGAATGTTTTGTTGCTGTTTTTAAATCCAGTCCAGTTTTCAGTTAGTGAATGACTTGCCTTAGGGACAGTGATGCCTCGACAACGTGATTTACCTGAACCAATGGCTTGGAGGGCCATAGGAAGGATGGAAGCTGGACAGACACAACAAGAGGTGGCACAAGCCATTGGGGTGTCTCAAAGCGTGATTTCCAGACTTTGGAATCATTTCAAAGAACATACTGTTCACAGAAGAGCCGGACAAGGTCGACCAAGGGCAACAACAGCAAGGGATGACCGTTACCTCTTGTTAACAGCCCGTCGGAATAGACAGCAGAATGCAACTCAACTGCGAAATACACTTCAAACAGCAACAGGACGCAGGGTGTCAACTAAAACTGTCCCTAATCGACTGCATGGAAGTGGTCTCTATGCCCGTAGGCCCATGGTGTGTACCAGGTTAACTCCAAACACCGTAGAGATCGCAGAAACTGGACCGGAGGAACATCGTGGGTGGAGGCATGCTGAATGGAGATCAGTTCTTTTTTCTGATGAGTCGCGATTCAACGTGGAATGTGATAGTCGGCGTGTATTCATCTGGAGAGAAAAAGGGACACGAAACAATCCAGCTTTTGTAGGTGAAAGATCCCCATATGGTGGCTGTTGATTGATGGTGTGGACAGGAGTCCGTAGTGGTGGACGTACGGACCTCTACGTCATCCAAGGTGGTACTTTGACTGCGGTAAGGTATAGAGATGAGATTCTCCGACCTTTTGTCGTGCCTTATGCTGGTGCCATAGTGATTCTTTTCTTTTTATGGACGATAATGCACGACGCCACAGAGCTGGCTTGGTGGACGACATGCTGGAAGTGGAGGGTATCGAGCGTATGCAATGGCCAGCTTCCTCCCCGGACTTAAATCCGATTGAGCATATGTGGGATGAGTTAGGCAGGCGCATTGCAGGCAGACCAGCACCTCCCACAACTGTTCCAGAGCTGCACATTGCTTTTATGGAAGAGTGGCCACGTATCCCCCAAGAACTCATTGCTAACCTCATTGCATCAATGCCACACAGGTGTGAGGCAGTGCTGGCCATTCGAGGAGACCATACACCATACTAAAGAAACATTTTCACCCATGTTAATGTTGCTTTGTTTGTTTGCCATATTCCTAATCAGGATCTCTTTGACATCTGGTGTGGTACAGAGGTTACGTAATGACTTCAAACTCTTGTTGACATTCTTTTGGAGTAATAGAAAGTGATTGCATCTAATACTGTTCCTAAAAACATAGTCTTAATAGGTTATTCTACAATATCCCTTAATTTTTTTTGAGCAGTGTACATTGAATATGGCAAATAATGAACATATTCCTTGATTTTACTGAATTCTTTACTAGAAAATAAATTAATAACCTATAATGTTGATTATAATATACAGTTTGATGTGTTTCATTATTTCTCCACTAGAGTGCATTTTTACAATATTGCGATCCTATTTGGCAATACATAATATGATCAAGTTGCAGTGAATGAACATAACCTCACATTTCTGATTTGTTTTCAAACATCGCCGTTTACATTAAATATATAAATATTTTAAAATAACTATACTTAAATAATGATTCTTAGTAAATAGCTTAATTTTATTCGTCAAATAGTCCTAACAAATGCCACTCTTGATTTCCAAATCACTTGTGAGAATACTTATGATAATTATACTGGGTCCTACATTCGAGAATGAAATTCTAAGATGAATCAACCTGTACAAATTTTCTACTTTGACTTAATTTTTACACCAGTCAACCTCTTTAGTAATATTAGTTATTGGATGCGCGTTGAACAGTAATAGGCCTATAGGCTGTGATACGTATTGTTGTCCGAGATTGTCACTTGTGTAACTGATATTAAATTTAATGGATATGAAATGATAAAAATTATGGTGAAATGGATCGTGATAAAGAAATTCCAACTCAATCATTTTCCATGGCTGTGAAGAAAGTCACATAAAATTCAACTCAGATTAATTTGCAACGAGTTTTAAACTCGGCTCCGACAATAGAGTTTATGATTCATATTCGGAAAGTTCCAACCAGTTTGATGAAAATAATTTTGTTTTCGAAAATAATGGATTTTGAATAAATGTGCTTTTTATGAATAATAGTTCTTAAAACACCCATCGGGCGCCTCCCCAGGTGGTGGATAGGGGAATGCCTCCTAAATATAGGTGGTACCGGGGAAATTAAATACCCGGGGTGAACCAAAATCAGCATAGCGTCTGTTCCAGATTGCACGGCTATAATGGGCAGGTAGAGCTCAGAGCCGAAGAGAAGGCAATCTACCTAAGGGAAGGCACCCTAAAAACAAAGCTGAAGCAAGTTGGGAGGCTGTAAGGTGGCAATCCCACCACCCAACTATATCTGCGCAGCCCTTGTAAGGCGGCCAGATGAATTTTCTATTACTAAAAAGCGAAGGAGAAAGCCGGACGGAAACACTGATGATGGACCAGGCAAGAAAAGGACAATGATAAAGAATAATTTACTATTGGCAACATGGAATATAAGAGGGTTAATAATAAACAGACAGAAGTTTTATATGAAATGAAAAAGAAAAAGGCAAATATAATGATCTTAACAGAAACAAAGAAAAAGTTGAAAGGGACACAGGATATAGAAGATCACCTCCTTGTATATCATGGTGTAGAAAGACAACAACGTGCATCAGCTGGAGTAGCTATAATGATAGACCCCATTTGGAGGAAGAAAATACATAGCTATACTTTTATATCAGAAAGAATAATTATTGTCAGGTTTAAAATACAAAGAGGATATATGACAATAATAGGTATATATGCACCAGAACAAGGGAAAAAAGAAAAAAATTGAAAAATTTTATAAAGAACTTCAAAAAGTAGTGAATAAAGTAAATAAAAATGATTATATAGTTATTGGAGGTGATTTTAATGGAAGAATAGGGTGCCATCCTATACCTGATATAATTGGTACACAAGGAGAAACAATAGAAAATGATAGTGGAAAAGAACTTCGACAATTTGCAATATTTAATGGATACAGAATTACTAATACCTATTTTAGAAAGAAAGAAATACATAAGTACACCTGGTCGGCTAGAGGATTAAGATCAATTATTGATTATTTCTTGGTAAACAGAAAATTGATACCCTGGGTCACAGATGTAAGAGTATATAGAGGTTTCGATGTAGGAACAGATCATTTTCTCTTGACATGTAATATAAAATTATTAGAAAGATGGAGGAAACCAACAACAAGAAAAATTTACAATGAAGAAACATATAAAGTGAATTTATTACAAGGAGAAAGTACAAGAAAGTTGTATGCAAATAGATTATATCAATATATATTACAGCGAGAAATAAATAATAATATAGAAGAAGAATGGAGCAACATCGATTGGGCTCTAAAGAAAGCAGCATATGAAGTTCTAGGATTAAGAAGGAAAAATTGTAAGAAGAGAGGATTAAGAATATGGAATGACGAAATTAAAACAGTTATAGAGGAAAAGAAGAAAGACATATTTACAATATTTACAAAAGAAAACTGAAGAAACAAAAGAAATATATTATAACAAAAGAAAGGAAGCAAAGAAAATTGTTAGGAAATCCCACCAAGACAGTTGGGAACGATATGTATCTAATCTAGAACATGATCTACATGGACGACAATGGACTGCTTATAGAACAATTAAACATTTAAATAAATCAGAAAAAGAAGCTGCATATATACCTACATCAATATCAGAAGAACATTGGATAGAATATTTCAGAGACCTGTGGTACAACGAGAATGAAAACGAAGAAGAACCAAAATGTGAGAATTTGAAAGTAGATAAAATACAAATGGAAGAACTGGAAGAATCGCTCAAATTAACAAATAATAGAAAAGCTAGCGGACCAGATGACATCAATTCAGAACTAATTAAATATGCAGATATATTCTTTAAATTAAGATTCTTGAATTTTCTTAATATGTGTTGGGAGAATCATAATATACCAGCAACATGGAGGCAAGGTATAGTAAAACCAATTTACAAGAAAGGAGAAAGAAACCAACCATCTAATTACAGAGGCATTACCCTCCTAAATAGTGGATATAAAATCTATGCTAGAATAATAGCAAAACGAATACAACGAATTACTGAAGTAACACTAGCAGAAGAACAAAACGGGTTCCGAAAAGGAAGATCTTGTACCGATGGAGTATTTGCCCTGAATCAGATAATAAACAAAAGACAAGAAAAAAAACCTGGAAACACATTTGTTATTTATAGACTTAGATAAAGCATTTGATCGAGTAAACAGGGAAATATTGTGGAATATCCTAAAAGAAAAAGGCCTCCCTATTCAGATTATAGAAACTGTTAAGAGCTTGTACTATGGAACAAATATTTGTATTGACCCTCAGTTGACAAAAAATAAGACATTTTTTTCAAATAAACCAAGGAGTACGACAAGGGTGTTCACTCTCACCTATATTATTTAATATTTATATGGACGATATCCTAAAAGAATGGAAGAAGGTTTTAACTAATGAAGGAATATTAATTGATAATAAAGATAAAATAAATGCTTTATTATTTGCTGACGATGTTGTACTTTTAGCAGAATCTGAAAATGAGCTCCAAATGTTAGCATATAATTTAAATTAATAGCCAATAGATATACTTGTAAAATATCAATAAATAAGTCAAAAGTAATGGCATTTATTTGTAAATATGGAATTAGATAAAAAATTGTACTAGATAACGAAATAATAGAACAAGTATCACATTTCCAATATTTAGGATGTGATATAACTTATAGAGAAAATAAAGATATAGAAAATAAAGTAAATAAATTTCAGGCTATTTGTGGAACCATAAAAAGAACCTTAGGTCGGAAAACAAGGAAAGATACGAAACTTAAATTATATAAAAAAAAAGCTGTTCCTTTGTTGTTGTATGGAAGTGAAAATTGGATAATGAAATCAAGGGATAAAAGCAGGGTACAGACTGCGGAAATGCTGTTTTTACGTAATGTGAAAGGATGCACAAGAGCGGATAGAATAAGGAATGAAACTATACGAGAAGAATTAAATATATATAAAATTGAAGATACAATCAGCGAAAATAATAAGAAATGGACATAACACTTAATGAGAATGAACAACGAAAGAATACCAAAAAGAACCTTCCTGTATAATCCCAGAGGAACAAGAGATGTTGGCCGACCACGTAGAAGATGAACTCCACTATTAACTTCGCCGAAACAGGCTGCATAGCCTAAACCTTGTAGTACAAGAAGAAGAAGAAAATTACTGAAGGTATTGATTTAAAAGTTGTTAATGTAAAATAATATCCTAAATTCGTGCACAACTCAGGGAAGGGGCGAGTGATGATATTTATAGAGGTCTTTTAACAACAAGGGTGTCTAATGGAAGAGATCAGTATGGAGAAATGGTGGAATAAAATTTGTGCCAGAGGAAAACTGGATAGACTCCGAGAAAAACCTGCCCAACTCCCTTTCGTTCACCACGAAACCCACACTCAGTGACCGAGACTCGATCTCGAGATCCCAGCGGTGAGAGGCGAGCGTCTTACTGCTTGAACCACGGAGCCGCCTAAAAGTTATTTACACAGACTAAAATTTGATATGACTATTAGGAAAAACTTCATAAGTGCAGAAATTATGATTGCTTGAACTAAATTCAAAGTAATATCCATGATATAATACTTTAAAAGTAGCCACGACTAGTTCATTGTTTAAAGAACTTATATTTGAAACAGTTTCACTTTCGTATTAAACAGAGCAGTCATTAGACCATTGGATCTATTCATAACTTATGCACCCTTTTAACTGATATTCTACCACATAGGATTTCACTAGGGATACCTGTTTTGTTCTTTCTTTTAATATCGCTTTCTCAGTTCCATCTATAAATTTATGTATGCAAGTAAAGAAGTGAATGAGTCATATGAAACAAATTAAAAAATAGGGTAACATGAAACGGAAAACCATTCGATTTTAAATGATAAAAAGGGAGAATATTTGAGAGAGAAGATTAATGATCTTATAAAGAACGCAAAAAAAAAAAAAAGAGAAATTTATTATGTCAGAAAATTAGGGTAGAAAGAGAAGGATAGCAGGTTAGAAAACATATAATTAAGAATTAAAAAGGGATATGAATGCAGATTCCATGAATATATAAAGTAAAAGGAAATATTACTTTAATGAGTTTTTAAATGTACATGCAGAACAGGATATTTAAGAGGATGGTTTATAGGCAGAACTATTATTCAAAGAGCAGAATGCATTTATAATGACGATATAAAAATTATATATATATATATATACATATATATATATATATATATATATATATATATATATATATATATATATATATATATATATTTATTTAAAAAAACACTCTCCAATCACCAAAACAGTACAAGACAACAAGTCAACGCGTTTCGGTTATTATGTAACCATTAATAAGACTGATCCCAGCGTTTTTTAACTGAATAATGTTTATCGTCAGTAATGCCACGAGTGATTTACAAATTATCGGTAAATTCACGACTCACGAGCGAGGAGTGAATTTATCTAGAGAATTTGGAAATCAAGAGTGGCATTTGTTACGACTATTTAACGAATAAAATTAAGCTGTCTACTCACAAATCATTATTTAAATATAGTTATTTTAATATATTTATATATTTAATGTAAACGGCGATGTTTGAAAACAAATGAGAAACGATTGCTACGCTTCATTTGCTTCTTTTGTTCGTCACTGAAACCAGATCATATTATTTATTGCCAAAGGAACGCAATATTGTATGAATGCACTCTAGTGGAGAAAAAATGAAACACATCAAACTGTATATTAATTCATTTCTGATGTCCTATGATGTAAATATGACAATTATATTTTTCTTTCCATTCATGTGGTATACATTTAAGAAAGTGCAAACAGTAGTTTCTTTTTTTGGTGGTATAATCAATTGCTACAAATGTTTTTATATCAACTCCGTTTGTACAATGTGGTAGCCGTATTTCTTAGTGAGTCAGTCACTGCAAAATAATGCCATGACCTATTCAGAATGTTAAAAAGGAGGTGCTTTCTTTATTGTGATAAACTTTAGTTAGTAAATTCTAGGCGAAACACGACTGTGATTGGTTGTAAATAAAAATCATTGTAACGTGATTGGTCATTGACTCCCATTTGGGGCATGAGTTAAATAGTCACCAAGAAGATCCATCATTTTAATTTTTAATAAAGGATCAGGAGAACTCATAAAGGCAAGGAAGGACCTTGGTAGACAGGACACAAAGTCTACGTAGTATCATTTGGAAGAAAAAGGAGGGTATTCCACATGAATGGAAAGAATAAATCATGATCGAATCACTCTAAAAGAAAGGAGATTAAACTTATTCCAACAACTATAATTATTTCAATGTTGTACAAAATTGTAACAAATATAGTTCTATTGGTATCTAGACTTGCTTATACCGACGATATAATAGGCGATCATAAATAATGTGGTTTTACAGGAAATATGTGTAGAATATATCATAGTTTAGCAGGCCTATCAGTTTATAGAAAAGCAATGGTGATATGATGACAATGTATATATTAAATATTTATAGACTTCAATAATATATATTATTCAATTGAGATTTAAAATCGATTTTTGGTTTAGCAAGGTTGGTCTTGTTTAACCAATTATTGGAATTTCAATACACGACAAGCAATTGGTGGGGACGTTAACATATCGTGATTCACTTTATGTTTTTATTACGATGCATATTGATCGTTTTGTGTTTGACCAAATGTTTTATTTCTAAATTGATTCTTTCTACCTTCATTATTTCCTGTGTGCTTTACGTAATCAATATACTCTAAAATTAGTTTCTTTTCTGCATGTTCCACAGAACTACATTTTGTTTACGGTAATTTTTACCGGCGATATTAAAACTTTGTAATGTTTACTATCTGGTCGTTTATTTTACAAATGATTTGTCGTTGACTGGCTGTCAATTATGTGTAATTCTCATTCATTAAAAATCCACAAAATTATATACTATATTTTATGCCACTTCTCTGAATATTATATTCTAGTGAGTCGTGCCTTGCGTAATAGAAACAAGCACATTAAATTTTGTACAATTCCAGTGGCCTTGATATGTAATATGTCTACCGGTGCAGTTATATAATTTATTGTATATTCTTTTGGATGACTCAATTTCGACAAATAAATAATATTTTTTTCTTAAATGATACTTAGAATCATTCTCCCTTTCAAATAATCTGAAACGACTAGAAACTTCACTACAAGATTTAATTAACATTTTAGAGATTTCTTGAAGAATGAGGGTAAATAAAGTTTTCAAATCACATAGTAGAATCAGGACATCAATTCAACACAATAGACAATGTATTTTTGATCCTGCATAGAGAAAACGATACATCGAAAATCAACGTTCTCGAAGAGTTAGAAATTATCAAGGAAACCATAAATAAACACCTGTTAAATGAGAACATACCCAGGAATGTGAACCCTCTGTACAAAATCGTTACCAGCAACTGTCAGTACCAAACTGAAAGCAGAAGATGAAACTTAAGTTATCGAAAGGCCTCCTACAAAACAACACTGCTGATTGTTGAGGACGACTGCGATCTCAGGTACTGTTTTATATTTCTTAAGGTTGTCCAGACAGTCGAGGAGAGCGGACGTGTTTTTGTTAGTGTGGTGGAAGAGTGCAGGGGTTAAAGCATTATGGAAGAAATGAGAAAGCTGATTGAAAACTTGTCAACTGAAGTGAAAGAGGGGTTTGAAAAGTACAACGTAGGTGAAAACATACGAGATATTGAGACGAACATGCATCGGTAGGAGGACAGACTACAATGGCTTGAATCTAAATTAGACTATCTCAAAAATCAGAGTCGCCCTAATAATATTGTGATATATGGAGTGCATGAGGAAAACAGGGAGAGCTGGGAGGAAACTGAACTTATAGTTAAAAAAGTAGTAGCACAAATCGGGATTGACTTGGTGGATAGTGACATCGAAGGGGCACATAGAGTTGGTGGTTAGAATAGTGGGAAGAGACCGATTGTATGCAAATTATCTCCTTATAAAATCAAGTGTCTGATTCTTAGAGACAGCATGTATCTTAAGGGAACCGGTATTAATATTGCTGAAGACTTCATTGAGAAGGTTCGTCACGAAAGAGTATTTCTTAAGCGACACATGCTTGAGGCGAGGAAGCAGGGCTGTCATGCAATCCTACAATTTAATAAATTGATTATAAATGGACGGATCTGGAACAGAGAGCAGTTGGAAAATATGGACAACCCTGAAAATGGATTACAAGAGGTCAGTGATACCGGGTCTGCAAAACCTACAATGAATGCTATTATGGAGGGTGGTCCGCTTGCAGCAAGAGAAGGAGGGAGAGAATTCTACATGAGAGAAAGAGAGAGAAGCTAATAGGAAAATAACGCCGAATGTTCCAGCAGACAAAACAGCTGAGGCCATAATGACTAACTCACTCCACAAGAGTTCAACGACCGGACACTACACCAGTAAGAAGAAACCCGCAAAGGAATTTGCCAGCTGACAAGGACATTTTGACAGGCACAAAAAATACAGGTAAGACTAATTCATGTAGCGCTGTCAAGCGAAAAAAATAGGATTTGTTGACAGTCAGTACTTTGAATATTGAGGGGTTAAAACAAAAACTTTCAATGGACAAATGTATGGAGTTCATTGAGACTTTTGATGTATTAGCTTTATCAGAGACATCGTTAAAGGGTAATGAACGTGTAAATATAAATAATGAGAAAGGATATTTTAAAGGTAGTCAGACAAAAGGAAATAGAGGCAGATATCCAGGAGGTGTTGCCCTTATATATAAGGAATATTTAGACCCCTATATTAAAGAGATAAATACTCATTTAAAAGAGGCAATTTGTGTTTATTACAAAGCAGGCCGAGCAGAAATTTGTATGTTGTCTATTTACCGCTAACCACTAACTTGTACGTATGTCAATCCAAATTTTTTGGTTAAATTGTCAGATCTGTTGGCAGAAATAAAAGATAGGTTTCCGGAAGCTGGAATACTAATTTTAGGGGACTTTAACCCTAGGATTGGGAGAGAAAATATCACTTTAAAAACAGATGATAATGAAACACGAGGTGAGGATAGGAGAAGTAAAGATAAAATTATAAATTCAGAAGGAAATCAATTGTTAGCTTTTTGCGATGCATTTGAACTTGAAATTTTGAACGGGAAGTATGGGGAAGATAAAAATGGAGAACTGACATTTATTAATAAAAATGGAGGGAGTGTAATCGATTATACATTATGCACACAAGACATGATTTCAGTCCTAAGTAATTTCTGTATAGTTTCCAGAATCGAATCTCACCATTTCCCAAACAAACTTATTTTAAATATGAAAGATATTAGGGAGACAGTTACTGATGAGGTGGCAACAACATTACAGCCAATTACACGTTTCAGGTGATTTGAGGATCGGAGAGAAGAATTTATTGGGTGTCTGCAGACACTAATAAAGGATTTGCAAATAAATGACCTTAGCGGGGATGAAATTATTGAAACTTTGACAGAATCTTTTCAAAAAGCTGGGGAAAAATTCAAGGTTAAATGCACAATGAACCAGAAGGACAAAGGGTGGTACAATAAGGTTTGTAGAATGAAGAAGAAATGTGTCGAAAATAGTCTCTTAAACTTTAGGGGAAAAGAAAGCACACATGAAAACAGAAAAATGTATGCGCAGCAGAGAAAGGAATACAAAGAATTATTAAGTGAAACAAAACTAGAATGGCAAAATAAGAAATCGGAGGAAATGAAAACCACGACTGAAAGTGAGAACAGTTTCGGACATGTGGAAAGCGATAAGAGAACTCAAGTAAAGAACATAAATCGGACAAGAATATCGCCCGGGGAATGGAAAAACTACTTTGATAGGGTGCTGGGAGGTGAGGAGTTAAGATATAATCAAGGAAATATAGTGGAGATCCCCGACACAATATATATACCATTACTAGATCAGGATATCTCGAAAAATGAAGTGATTTCTTCCATTAAAAGTTTAAAAAACGGTAAAGCACCTGGAATTGACGGATTATCGGGAGAATTCTTGAAAAATATGATATCATCAAATAAATTATTAGAAGTTTTGGAAACAGCGGTCAACAAACTATTTAAAGGAGTAAATTATCCGGAAGCCTGGGCGACAGGGGTAATCCAACCGCTATACAAAGGGAAAGGTGGGTCTTATAAACCAGAAAGTTATAGGGGAATTTGCCTCTTGTCAGTGTTCGGAAAAATATATTGTAAAGTACTTTACGAACGGACGAGACAATGGGCTAAGTGAACAATAGGATTTCAGAATATCAGGCAGGTTTTAGAAAAGGGTACTCCACAGTGGACAACGTATTCGTTCTGAGAACATTAATTGATGATAATCTGAAAAACAAGAGGGTTAAATTATTTTGTGCATTCGTTGATTTTAAGATGGCATTTGATACTGTGGATCGAAGTGTACTGTGGGAAAAATTAAATCGGAAAGGACTGTCACATAAAATGATACACGCCTTTATGTCAATTTATAAATATGTTAAATTTGTATACAAGTAGACCAAGGGCACATCACAGAGAGCAGTCAAGCCAATCGGGGAGTGAGACAAGGCTGCATTTTGCCACCAATGCTATTTAATCTATTCGTTGATGATATTGTAGACGTAATGCTACAAGGAGAAATTGAGGCTCCGGAGATAAGAAATGTTAAAGTCCCAGTCCCGTTGTATGCAGATGATTTAATTATCTGTTCAAAGACAATCAAGGGATTCCAAAGAGGTCTTGACCTACTGGAAATATACTATAGAAATTGGGGATTGACAGTAAATATTAGTAAGAAAAAAACAATGACAAAAACGTGAAACTTTTGAATATCTTAGTACGACGTTGAAAATGAACGGAAAGTGAAAGAAACATATTGATATAGCATTATTCAAAGGGAGGGGACAACTTAATAGTATTCTCAGTATTCTGGGTAGAGTGCCCGATATTCCAGTTAGTACGTTAGAAAAAAATGTATGGAACGATGGTGAGGCTAGTAATGCACTATGGTAGTGAGATTTGGGGTTTTCAAAGAACGGAAATACTAAATAAGGTATATACGCATTTTCTAAATATATTACAGGACTTAGTAAGACCGTTTGTAACTATGGATTTTTTATATGAATTTGGGTAATTTCAGGACGACATAAATTGCAAAATTCGTGTACTCAAGTACTGGTTGCGGCTAATCCAAGGTGAACAAACAATGCTCAGAGCAATTTGTTACGACCACCAAATTAGGAACGCAAATGGGAAATTCTGGGCAGACGAGGTTAAGAGAGAACTCCAAAAGATTGGGATGGGTTGGGTATGGAAAAGGGACTGAAATCGCAAGAATGTGTGGAGAAAAATTAGGAGGAGATACTTAGATATAAACCGACAAAATATTTTGGCCGAATGTACGGGAAAACGATACTATTTTTACAAAGAGACCTAAAACAAGTTTGGGGAAAGAATCTTATATACTCAAACTAGGATTTAAAGAGAGATCAGGGCTTGCTTGGTTCAGGTTGGGGGCATGGAAATTTTAAAAAATTAGCGACGTTCACGATATGCGAATATGTCCAATGTGCGGGAGCTTTGAAGACGAGATACATATACTAGGAAAATGTAACGATTTAGAATATTGGAGGCATCAGTTATTACCGGAAAGATTTCTAAATTCAAATCATGGAAGATTGGCATGCTACGAGTTACTGGTAAACCCAGAAAATTGGATAAATCTGGGTAGATTTCTGGACAAAACGCGGATAATAAAAACAACACTTATTCAGGAATAAATAAATATGTTAGCAAATTGCAAGGCCATTAATTGTTGATAATTCTACATAACTAAGTTAATGAATAATGTAATTGTATTGATATCTAATTGTAATATTATTGTTTTCTTTTCTTTTTTGTTTTTAAACATCAACCTATTGTAACGGACTGTCAACAGCACGTACGGCTTACTGCCCGTGCGATCCATATTAGTAAATAACATTGTATGTATCTTACTTTTAGTTTAATACAGTCCTTATGTATGTATTTCTTAAAATGTTTAAATTATCTGAAGTACAGAAATATCAAAACAGAATATAATTATGGTCTTTCTTCTTCTTCTCATTATTATTATTATTATTATTATTATTATTATTATTATTATTATTATTATTATTATTATTATTATCTCTCTCTCTCTCTCTCTCCCCCCTTCTTCAATTTTAACTACCTTAAAATCCCAGGGTTCCTAGATTAAATTCTTGGCTTTGACATATAATTTTTCTTGAGTATGTGATCTTAATAGTTGTCCATTGAGTGTATACTTGATTTGATAAGTTGCAAGATCCACTTAAGAGAACTGAAACAAATGTTGAGTGGTAGCGTCATGATAATCATGTGGCTCCCTGCACTACATGATTAAGTAGATTATACAGGGGATGATTGGAAAAATTTAGCTCAGGATGTGGATGTATGGAGAGCGTATGTCTATGCGATCATAAATATTCCGATTCGATAGTGCGAGTTTGTTAGTTAACATATTATTCCAGTTATTCTTTTTTTCAATTAAATAATTATGGTAAATCGTAACTTTTAAATGTCTAAGCGTCAATTAAGAGCTCTGAGGTGACGTGCGTTTTATCTATACATATTCTCATTTAGATTAAAAGATCTTATACTAAAAAAAATGTTTTCTTGTCGAAAATTCTTAAAGTGATCTAAAAATTAATCACGAAAGGTTTACAATAACGTATTATTACATCTTCCTGTGACAAATGTTCTACACCAGTGGCGAGGCGTGTGTATGGGCAGAAGGGAAGCTCCATAGTAATAAAAAAATGCACGATTATATACATATGAAAAGAGATGTTAGTCATAGTTCTGCCGAACTGTGTCAAATGCTTAAGGCTTATTATGTGAATATAATTTGAGTGTGTGTCTTTTTTTGGGCTTTATGAAAAATATTTAAGTCTTCAAAACCTGTCTTCTTTCAAACGTTCTTTTTCAGGCGAGAACAAAATACACGGCCAATATAACAATTGTTTGCGACTATTGTAACCACATAACCAGGCGATAGTTTGATACGAATTTGGATTGAAGTGTCCTGTGAAAATTTTACCGTCTTTATATTCAGCATTTAATTCAGTGAGAGGCTGATTTACCATTTTCTATTAATCTTTCATTGTCTTGAAATGAAAGTGAATAAAATGGGTGTTGTAAAAGTTATTTAAAAAACTTTTACATGTTACTGTTTCATGATTCTGTTGCAACTCCGTTTAAACGTTCGCGGCTGAGCTACTAGCATGAAAGGATTCTTGAAAGATCTTGGCTAGCTCGCTTCTATACGATTCACTATTTACATTCACACAATTTGTCTAGTGACAAGGTCACCATAAAATATAACATACAAACTAATTACTATAAACAATCAAACTAAATAAAGTGAATAAAACTGCTATTTCAATACTAATTGAGGGCAACGAACTTTACTTTTTCTTTGGACATAGAAAATCAGCGATAAGACGCGGCTAGCGCTGGCGCATCCAAGCCACCAAAAACAGAAGATGTAATTTGGGAAACCTCCTATAGGTGACACTAGCGTACGGATTTAACTTATAAATTATTTACTTGTATATATTGTTTTAATAATGTAAACATATTAAATTCGACATAGTTTGAAATAAATTTATTTACCCGTAAGGTTTGAGTTACCAGACTAGCTATCTCTAACACCACATCACCCCATTGAAAACCTTACCGTTCTGAAAGATATATATATATGCACCGAGTATGGTTGAAATTACGTGTTCTAGAGTTATGATGGAAAATTTGTGCTTTGTTATCGGTCATTTTTCCACTTAAATTCCCCTCTTACTTCCAAGGAGTGCAAGAGTTACTTTACTCCTTACAATCACTTTTCTCGATCATCATGAATAGTATATGTAGTAAATTTATTTGAAATTGTTTTATTTTAGAGAGATAGATACATAGATACAACCTCGATAGTGGAATGAAATTATTTTTTAGAAAAATGTTGATGCCTATATTACCGGTAAGTCCATCGCTGTGGTCTCGAGGTAGCGTGCTGCCTTGTCACGCAGAGGGCCCGGGTTCGATCCCCGGTCGGGACAAGTTTCCAGGGGTGAGGCTATTTTCGGGGTTTTTCCTCAACTGTAATATCAGGAAAATTTAAGGCCCAAACGGTCCGTGAACATCATCTGGCCTTTCATTATCGTTAATATCATATTCACCTAATTAGCTTATGTTTAGTTTAAGGCCTCTCTTGGCGCATCATTATCATCATCATCGACTCTCATATCATCGGGGCAGCGTAACCCCGCCTTCCAGGCGCTCCAATCTCAGAAGTGGCCATGTCAGGAGAGAACACCAGAAATGTCGAAATGACTACCTGGGGCATTAAATATATATATTACTTATCTTTCAAGAGAAAAATGAAATTTGTTAAACATAAATAAATCGGGGACCCTATAAACATAATTCTCATCAGGGGAAACAATGTAACATATACAAAAAAGTACCAAATCAGCAAAGGTGTATACATACTGAAATGAGGAATAATGTTTCCAAACTGAAAGCAACATATCTAAGTCCTTCTCGAATATATGATTTTAACTGTAATAATTTGTAATATATGACACTTGCCACCGGATTAAGGCATCTAATCATTCCAAGAACGTTAAACAAAGATGTTATCAAAAGAATAACGACCAGTATGCAGTGTTCTGAATTCTGATAAGATCGCAATATAATTTGCAATCTTGCACGCAAAATGCAGAATAATTGTGGGTGTATTGACCTGATATCTTTTGACTGTTTAACGAAAACCATTAATAACTAATCGAAGTAACTAATTTAGTTTTGAAGTGTTCCAAGAATTTTAGCACCATTTGCTTTAACTCTGCAGGTTTTACATTACTAATGTATGCAAGAGTTTCGAAATAACTTCTAACTCACCCTTCCTTACACATGAAGGTCACATAATGATTAATGATACAGTACCGTAGCAAGTTCGTTTTGCTCTATCTTGAAACGAACTTAATAATAATAATAATAATAATAATAATAATAATAATAATAATAATAATGATAATAATAATGATAATAATATGATGATAATAATGATGATAATAATAATGATAATAATAATAATGATAATAATAATAATGATAATGATAATAATGATAATAATAATGATAATAATAATAATAATAATAATAATGACAATAATAATGATAATAACAATAGTAATAACGATAAGAACAATAATAACGATAATAACAATAATAACAATAACAATATTAATAGTAATAATAATTAGGGACCCTTTTCGTCCCAAGTTCCCTAAAAAAACATTATACTAATATATATATATATATATATATATATATATATATATATATATATATATACACAGGATATATGCTGACCACTTTTTAATAACATACCCATATCCAGAAATGATGCGTTATTATACCATGACTAATTAATTATGTCTGAAGATCACTGTTAGTTCGAAGGTACGGAACCTAGGATACGTGGCTTCGCAAAGGAACGTAGTTGCAACACGACGGAGCTTCAGCTCACTTCGATGCCAATGTGAGGAGACATTTGGATACCACGTATCCAGGTCGATGGATTGGCAGAGGGCGCCCAGTCCCATGGCCTCCGAGATCACCTGATCTTAACCCTCTCGACTACTTTTTGTGGGGCGACATGAAACAGTCTGTTTATTAGACTCCAGTACAGTCACGTATGGAACTTATAGCTCGAATCCACGCTGCTATAGAAACAATTCAAACGAGGCCAGGCGTATTTGAACGTGTGCGCCAATCACTACGCGGCCGATGTACGCTCTGTATATGGAGGTGGATATTTTGAAAACTTGATGTGACTGTGAGAGTTTTGTGAAGTATTGAGTCTTGAAATCAAACTAACGTAATTTTACTCTTGAGAAGTTAGCTACACATAGTGTGAAAACGCATAATTTCCTGACATGGGTAACTTATTAAAAAATGATCAAAATATCTCAATATACTACCTCACCTCCGTTATCCGTGTTTTTTCAAGTAATAAGTCTTCAAATCCATCGAACTAACACTGGTCTTGAGACATAATTAATTATGTCATAGTGTGAAAACGCATCATTTCCGGACATGTGTACTTTAAAAAAATATCAACATATCTTAATTTGCCACCTCACCTCCGTTGTCGGTGTTTTTTTGCAACACCCTGTATATAACTGTTATTATCCCAGTTATACGGATGCGAAGTTTGGACTGTTACTTTAAGGAAGGAGAAAAGATTACGAGTATTTGAAAATAAATTTCATATGAAAATGTGTGCACCAAAAAGAAATGAACATTCAGGTAAATAGAGAAGACTATATAACAGTGAGCTAAATTATCTTTATGGGCAGTCAGATATAATAAGAAGAGTTAAGTCTCGTAGACTGCAATGGGCAGGGCATGTGACACGAATGGGGAATGAAACATGGACATGCAATCTCTGTATAAAAAACTAGAGGGAAAGTGCCCAGTACTTAGGCCAAGAATGAGGTGGGAAAATACCATTAACCATGATTTAAGGGAGGTATGTCATACAGAGGATGATTGAAAACATTAAATGAAGACAGGGATGTATGGAGAACATATATCCGCGCGGTCATCAACCTAGGGGTTCGATATTGCCAGTATGTTAGTAGTTAGTTATTAATAATAATTATTCATAATAATAAATAAGGTTTTCATCATATGAAAAAAAAAACAATACTACAATAATAACCTTTACTTATCGGAGACGATGACTTAAGTGGAGAACATAAAGGAATGATATATCTTAATATATAAAAACTTCGTGTCACGTTGTTTGTCCGCGATGGAATCTTAAACTACTGAACCGATTTTAATAAAATTTTGCACACTGAGTGCAGTTTGATCCAACTTGAGACTTAGGGTAGTTTATAACTAAATTTATAGTCGTATTTTTTTTGCAAATTATTTTTTTATTATTTAACAAGGAGTTATAATTATCTGTGAGTTCCATACGATTCTAACAGATGGTGGTGTAAGGTAATTTGGTAAGGTAATTGATTCATTATTTAACAAAGAGAGATCCCGATGGCTGTGTTTTTTGTTGCAACCGCGAATTTCAATTGAATAACAAATATTGATTATTTCATAATTTAAGTGTGTTCAGTGTTTATTTTATTTTCAATATTATTAATTTCGTGTTTAAGTATTAGTTTTAAGTAATCTGGCTGAAAGACAGCAACTTAATTTAAATTTTTAACGTATACCTTAGCCACAGCAACACGTGGCCGGGACTTCTAGTATATATATATATCATCATCATCATCATAGTACATTCACGAATTTAGGCCATTTGTTGACCTGTTTCGGCCTCAAGAGAAACACCATCCAGAAGTCTTTTGAGTGGACGTCCTGGTCTTCTTCTTCCTGCAGGTTGATATCTTAACATATATATATGACAAGATAAAAATACATGCGTGGGCGGAATTTGAACCCGGACCTCTGAGTTAATATCTCAGTGCGCTACCACTTACGCTACCAGGCGAATCCAGAAAAAAACATTTATTTTTCTTATACATGTTCTCTATTATTACCAGATGTAGCGGGAAGTCGGTCTCCACTGCCACCTAGTAGCTACTGTAACAAGTACGCAAATTAAAGATAATATTTTTACTTTATAACAGTGACGCTTGTTCGTCATTTTTTTATAAAACACACACACACACACACATATATATATATATATATATATATATATATATATATATATATAGTAAAACCTGCTTAATCCGGTACATGAATAATGCGGAAATCTGTCCAATGAGAACAATTTATTGGTCCCGGCAAAATAATAGTAATTTTATGTGTATTTTGTATAAAACGGAATCTGTCCAACGCGGAAACGGAATGATATTTCTACACAATTCATGAAAAAATTGTTTATAAGGCGGAAAGTTTGGGACGAGATAGATAACCTTCGTTGAAGCATATTTTGTTAAGGAACCTATGGTCTGCGACGCTTCGTTTTATGAAACCGATGTTTACTGTGAAGAAAATATTGTAGCACGCATTATCAGCGCAGAAACTGAAATACGGGAAAACCCTGGCAACTTTGGAAGTGTACGACAAAATATGACACATCGATGCACTATTTGTCTGGATGTAAATGGACGTGTGTTCCAGCATTTGTTGTGAAGGGACAATAAACTGGATCCTTCCTGACAAAGCAACACTGGAGTGAGTTTTTTCTTTTTCCTTTTTATTATAATTAAGTAGGCCTACATTTTGATTCTGCTTGTGTGTAAAGTATTTGGATTAACATGCAGACTTATGTGACACAAATGACGTACCTACTCCCTTCCATCCCTTCCTCTAAGACCCTCTATAGCACTGAAACGAAGCGTCAGATCCTATAGGTTCCTTAACAAAATATTATTCAATGTAAGGTTAACTATCTGCTCCCAAATTTTGTCGGTCTAATTTATAAACACCCTGTGTGTGTGTGTGTGTGTGTGTGTGTGTGTATATATATATATATATATATATATATATATATATCGAACCCGCATTTTCTCCCCCAAGCTGACTTAAGCTCTCAATATAAGCATATCTCTATTCTGAGTCATTATTTTCCAATAACCCCTATATAATTATTTTGGTCTCATACCATGATTGTTTTATTTCCTCCTCGATCTTGAGCTCTCTACTGGGCTCCTTCCCTCTGGTTACCAATAATTATCATTCTACAATCGTGTCTCATGTTCTGTCCATCATAGTCTATGAAACATAACCGTTCTTCTTAGTTCACTCTCATACGCGATTCAAAAGAGCGTTTACCATTTTTTCATAATTGAGGAGTTGAATGGAATATGCGCACAATTAAAAATATACGTTTTGAGATATTAGCAATTGATATATAACTAAATGCATAACATTGTTGTTTATATTAATTGATACAATCAGCTGCTGAACCTGCTGTAACTGAGATATCGAAACGAAACTTTTCAGGCTGACCAACTACAGAATGGCGAGTCCAAAATTGCATTGAACGGAAAAAGGGCAAAACACGAGTTTTGTCCATATTCCATTTAACTCCTCAATTGAGGAATTATACTGCGAGTGAATTTGAGTATTAAAATATATAAAAAAACATTAATGTACGAACAAACTCTTACCAACAGAAATTAAGCAGCATTTTTGTAATATCTCAGAGTTTGAAAAATCACTAAAACTACCAGTATAAAATATACAAAAATATTCCTTTGTCAGAATGAACTATGGAATTAATTCTGTTGAAGATGCAGGAATAATTAAACAATGAACAGGTCGTGCAAGTTCTCTAGACAGTTGAAGTATTCAGTACATTTAAAATGTTCCACATGGATAGACATTAAAAAAATAGTGAGCAGGTCAGTTATTGTTCCGCTTCAGAATGGAATGGATATAGAATGAAACGGTGGAATAATATTTCAGAAAATATCTAAGCACAGAACGTAATTCGCAAGTTCCATTGTTCGTGAAATAAGGGATTAAAATCATTCAGATGGAAGCTACCGGTACTATATTCTGTTATCTCTTTAAAAAATAGGAACCAAAACTAAGCTAAGGATATTTTAGAGACTGAATTCAGTGTTTGTGGATCCACATCCCCGAATGAACTGCAACAAATACCTAATTTGTAGATACACTAACCAACTGGTATTATCGAACCCGTAGGTTCATGAACGCGCGGACATCCCTATCCTGAGCTAATGTTTTCCAAACATTCCCTGTATTAATCTACTTCCCACATAGTTAATGTTATTCTCCCACCTCATCCTCGATCTACCATCTGGGCGTTTTCCTTCTGGTTTTCCTACAAGAAACTTCCATGCACGTCTTTTATTCCCCATTCATGCGGACATAAGCTCTCCATACATACTTATCCTCAGCTAATGTTTTTCCAAACATTCTCTGTATAATCTACTTCCCTCAAATCATAGTTAGTTATTCTCCCACCTCATTCTTGGTCTACCAACTGGGCGTTTTCCCTCTGGTTTTCCTAAAAGAAGCTTCCATACACGTCTTTCATTCCCCATTCGTACCACACGTCCTGCCCATTGCAATCTATGAGACTTTTTGTAGATACACTGTCACTGCCCAATAAAATTAAAATCACTTTCAATTATGTATTCAATTCTACTTTCAATTATGGTAATGAAAATTGAAAATGTATCAATATACATACATATTGCCTAAACCTGAAAACTTGTAAGATTAGTTACCAAGCTGAGAGAAACAGAATTAAAAAATAGTGCTGAAAACTTCACAAACCTGCTGGGACTTGAGAATGCTACAATTGAGGAATAGACAAACGTTCCTCAATATGAATTACGGGTACTCATTGGCAGCATTCAATAACAGATTTTAACTCTTATTCAAAGTTGTGGAGAACTTACGTGATGCAATTATAGTTCTAATAATGTGGCTTTGGTCCCATTGGAGTAATATTTATGTGTTTCTATCACTTCATAATTTGTTTTATTTCGTTATTAGCTAATCTATAATATTTAATTTGCGATTATAAATTATACTTTAATTTGTCAACTCTAAAATATTAGACGATGTAGGCCAGTTAGTTTAATTTAGAAATGGACGTTTTAAGAAGATCAGCTGGGAAATCTAGAATGGATAGAATACGAAATAAAGAAATAAGGGAAATTATGGGTGTACAAGAGGAGCCGGACATCATAGACATCATAGAAAAGAAAATATTACAGTGGTATGGCCATGTCAAAGAATGGCAAAGCAAAGATTGCCAAAAATTGTTATGGAATGGATCCCAATGGAAAGGAGAAAGACCGAAGAAAACTTGGAGAGGAGGGGTACAAGCAGCTATGAATATCAGAGGAATGGAGGAAGATCAATGGATGGACAGAGAGGAATGGTGTTTGGTTTCCGGAAGACGGCGGCAGCTACCATGATACCGGATGATGATATATGTATATACAAACAAAAGTTACATGGGATTAAAGAGAAACTCTTCGAGTTTTCATAACATACTTTATAAGTGTTCGATGTGAGCACCTTACATCACAAGGGGAATTCCTCCCAAACCTTGGTCAACATATTTGGAGTAATGGATTCAACAGCAGCAACAATCCTTTATCTCAAGTCTGGAAGGTCGATGGAAAGCGGTGGTACGTACAGCGTACACATGGTCCTTCTCATACCCCCACAGAAAGAAATCGCAAGGTGTGAGATCGGGAGACCGTGGAGGAAATTGGGAATAAACCATGTCATCCAGACCGGCGCGTCCTATTCATCGCCAACACACAGAATTACTTCTGTACAGGAGTAGCCATTTTCACAAATTTAACGCTGTGATATAATAATGACAAGGAATAAATTACCGCATACAGGATATGAAACTTTCACAATTTTTCTTTCATTATAGCAAATAATCACGCATCCAATTTCGTTTGTAAAGCTATACCAACTACTTAAAACTCCGTCTATCATTTTGTAACATGGTGTATTTATTTATATTATTATATGTAATATTTTAGTAAAATATACATTAATATTTTGGTGTCAAGCATGTATATTTAAAATATAGTTCTATTATTATATGATAATGATACATTCTAGGGATTAAATTTAGATTGAAGGAATGATTATAAATTAACTAACTCACTGGCCCTATCTAACCCGTAGGTTTATGGCCGCGCGGACATAAGCTCTCCACACATCCCTATTCTGAGTTAATGTTTTCCAATCATCCCCTGTATAAACTACTTCCCTCAAATCTTGGATGTTATTCTGGAATGATTATAGTAGGCCCGTAATAATCCTTTGGTAGGTCTGCATCGAAATAACGCACATTGGTACCGATGATAGCAGGTTTAAATCCGGCCGGTGTCGATGAATTTTTAAGGGCGTAAAAATCCTTAAAATACGATTAGCCTCATTCGGAAGGGAAGTAAAATCTTGGTTCCGTGTCGTAGATTTTACGGCACGTAATAGAGCCTGAAGCCCGAATTAAGAGTACTCTGACAAAATTTGGCATTTTCACTCCCAGATTTGAATTGGGACGCTAATGACCTGGGAGCGGTTAAGAGCGATGTTAAATAATATAGGCCCGATTGAGTCTTATCTTGTACTAACAGCCAATGTTAGCCGACATGACATCTATAGAGGTAGAGACAAAAATGTTTTCAATGAATAGCGATTCTCAAATGTGCCACAAGGATCCGCCACACGTCAATACCACATGCAAACTCGAGAAAGTAGTTTGAGCTGAAAGCATATGGTGGCAGCACTCCAGAAGAAATATCGAACTCAATGTGCTATCGGTACATCGAACTATACAAGCAGAGCGCAACGTTCAAACAGATTGAAATGTAACTAAAGAAAATGTATAGGCATATATATTTCGACAAAAAAAACTATTCAAGGGAGTAAGGCATGCGGGCTTGGGCCTATGGAGCCAACCTGAGGGAGAAACAAAATACTGAAACATAGTATCCGTATTATTTAAATGAATATCAATATTAAAAGTAATCAAATGAATTTAAAATATACATTTTGATACGAGTTGAAAGAATAGAAGAATAATTTGTCTCTATAAGAACCCAGTACAATTATAATTATTAATGAAAGCAAATATTAAAAAGATAGCTAAAAAGCATGTTTATTGTCACCATTCTTATTCAGTTTATTTATACTTATAAGAAACTATTAAGAAATTAAAGAAAACACTGTAAGTAAAAAAAAAATCCGCTGTAAGCCTTAAAAGAATTGCAGACGCCATTGTTATAGTGGCAGACAGAGAAAAAGACAAGAAAAATATGTTAAACACATTAACAAACTTTTTATAGTTTTCAAATAAAAATAATGCCAAGAAAACAAAAATTATGGTTGTTCAGAAATGTGAACAGAACATTATGATTGATACAAATATTGGTAAATTAAAATAGGCAAGGTAGAACAATTTTGCTATACAGGCAGTAACTTATAATCACCAATGACAATAAATCAACAGTTGAAAAAGAAAATAATTGCATTAGATAAGAAAATATTTAATAATAAAATAAATTTATTTACAAATAAAAGCCGAACTGTTGAGAAGAGGAAACAATGTATATATACTTACATTTGGAGAGTGTTGTTATATGCTTGTGAAAGTTGGGGTCTTGACAAAACGTGGCATAAGGAGACATTAATATCTTCTAACAAAATATTATTTTTCTTTATGTATGGAGCTCAAATCATGTGACAAAGAGATTGGCAGCAATAGATGATAAGTATAACTATATTAAATAGAAAGGAAAACAGATCAACAAGTACCTGATAAAATACAATACGATGGGTAGTTAATCTTTAAAATCATTTGTAGAAAAATATTATTTTTTGGTCACAATCGTTTCCTTAAAACAAATTTTGAAGGGAAAATTTTTGGGAAAAATTAAGGGGAAGAACATCTGAAAGAAATTAGCATAAGCATCAAGAGGGAAAAAGGATTAGAGAATGTATATTATGTGGCAAGTCATTCGCTCAGCCTCTTATTTCAGGTAATAAGTACTTTCATCAAGGGTGAATAATTTATGAACCCGTAATTATTATCAGAAATAGGGCATATTTATATTCAAATGAATTGTAATTAAAATAGGAATTCAATAGTAACAAAATTAAAATGATATAACCTACCACAAAATAATTTAATAAGCAATAAATAAAACACTAGTATCAAGCAATTAGCGCCAGTCATAGACCTGGACCCTGGCTATTGTAGCGAACGAAACTAGTAAACATCATACAATGGAACCGTAAGCCCTTATACAATGGGGAAAAAGTCTGCAGTTTCTTTTGTTAAGTGGACTTATAAGACTGCAGTATTATTAACTTGTTATAACAATGCTAAGCCCAAAAACTTCATACAAAAGGCTGGGAAGTCGCAAATAAGGAATTGGATTTTCCTAGGTAACTTGTGGAAAGAGTTATCCCCAAACTAATTTTAACTAGGACATGTCGCTAACAGCGGGTGCCTTCTTTGGCGGCAAAAGGTAGATGCCGACAGAGATCACTCCATTTGGTCTACCCTGAAAATATTATATTATGAGGCAACTAATTTAAAGGGAGGGAATAAGGCCACAAACGCCTAAGTTTAACACCCACGGCAACGCCCTTAAGATATAATTTACCAATCAAAATTAGTGTAACTTATAAACTGTTTGTGAGTTGGTGGAAGGGACTAATGCCGGCCCACTCAGAAATAATAAATATTTTTACTTAGCGAAAATTAGTGTCAGTTGGGTGGTCAGTAGCGACTAGCGAGTGTGCCAGTGCAGGCACATCGCATTACTAGGCGAAAATTAAGTTCCTAACGTGAGTGCCAGTAGAGAAGGCACATCGCTTTGTTGAGTGTTATAAACATTATTAGTTCTGATTCACCAAGAGCCTTCTCGTCAAATCGTCATCTAATACGACAAATGTAAACAACGAGTGACAATAAAAGTGCATCGATCAATTACAAGACAGCACACCGGGCCTACTGTTTTTCCCCAAGTGAACATCCTTTCTCACGGATTCCCGAGATAGAAGTCCACTTGTTCTAAACCTATAACTAACCGACACCTGAACCAACTAGTCCGGAGCACAAGTGTCCATGAACCGCATATCCCTGGTCGGATGAGTTAACTTAACCCCGACTACTAGTCTTTTGTTTTATTTAAACAATGACTGATGTATATTAAAGATAATAATTATCATTCGATTAATTGGCCGCAGGAAGACGTGGTGAAACATTGTGAGGTACCTTCGGGTATATAATAATTATATATAAGGAGAGAGCCAGAGGCTATTAATAAATGTAAAGGGTAATTTCGAGGAAAAGAGAGGAAGGACTGTGGCATTGACGGAGGAGATTACTGTTTAGATGATGATGATAACTGTTTATGACCAACGTTATACGGCAATAATATTTTATTAACAGTATTGGCAGAGTTCAGATCTTCTTCTTCGCTTCACGGACAAGGCAAATTGCCTGTTCCACCTCACAGTTGTTCTGTTTCATCTTTTCAGTGTCCTTCCTACATTCCTTGTAGATTAATGCTAATTTTGGTAATCTTGTTACATTTATTCTTTTTTATATGTCTAAACTATGTACCTCTGTATTATTTAATTTTATCATACAGTGGATATATATTTAACTCTGTTTTATATCTTCATTCTTTATCCGATCCAATCTTGTGTAGCATTTTGTTCTTCTAAGGAAGTTCATTTCTACGCTTTGTATTCTGTTTTGTAATTTTTTGGTCATAACCCAAGTTTCACTCCCGAGAATAATGCAGAAACTGCCAATGTTTTATTAAACTTCAATCTAGTATCGATTCTTGTTTTGTTCTTTAATGTTCTATGTATAGTACCGCATATCATTTGAAATTTCGACAGTTTCATATTTATGTCTCTTTCAGTTTTTGTATTTATAACAAAATTACAACCCAAATAATTAAAATTTGTTACTTGTTCCAGAGGTTTGTTGTCTATTTTGATTTTTGATCTTATATGATCATTTCCCCAAAATACCATTATATTTGTTTTTTCTTTTGATATTTTAAAATTACATTTTTGGCATAACTGATTTAATTGATGTAAAGAGTACTGCAAATTTGTTTCATTTTCTTGAATAATAACCACATCGTCAGCATACATAAAAAAAAAAGTTTAATATTTTAAAACGGTCCATTTTTATACTGTACCTACATTAACATTACTTTTCTAATTTTGGATGATTCCATTAATAAATAAATTAAGAAGAGTAGGTGATAAACTACACTAATTAAATAGCTTCGGTCTTTGATGTACCTATGTTTATTATAATTTGAGATTTTACATATAAACTTTTTATCACATAAATTAATTTCGCGGGGTAGCCATGTATTTCTATAATTTTCCATAACTCATCTCTATCAACACAACTGAACGCCTTCTCAAAAACAATAAAAGCAACATGCGTTTGTAGGTTATTTGCTTTTATTTTTTTCAAATATTTGCTGTAATATGAATAAACTACCTGTTGTTGATCGTCCCGTTCTAAAGCCACTTAACTCTTCTTCTAGTATTGCTTCTGCTATAATTTTAAGTGAGTTTAGTTCAAATCCGTATGTAGTTTTCGGTAGCGCTTAGTTGATTGGCGACAGTCCCGATGCCATTTAACTCCCAAGTTTCATCCTTGCAATCTAAAGAGGTGAAAAATTAAATGACACAAAGTGACAGAGATTATTGTTGAAACCGTGGTTTTCGGGGTCGCTTATTTGATCGGTGACACTCTTGATGACATCTAAGCCGAATTTCATCCCTTAACACCCCTAAGAGGAAAGGGTGTGAAGTAAAAAAATTTAAAAAATGGCCAAGATTGTCAACAATCTATAGTTTTTGACATAGCTCTGCTCATTAATCACTGTTCCAACGATATTTAAGCCCAATTTTAGCCTTTTTACCTTTTGAGAGGGAGAGGGGGTGAGAAGGAGTGAAAAATAAAATGAAAACATTGATAGAAATTAGTATCAAAGGCAAGTTTTGTGAGCTGCTAACCTCAATGATTACAGTGCTGTATTTAAACTCAAGTTTGATCCTAAACCTCTAAAGGGGTGAAAAATAATATGTCTAAAGTGACAGATTAGTTTACTGTAGAATCCACAGTTTTTGTGGTCGCTAAACTGATTGATGACCATTTAAATCCACGTTTAACCTTAGCATCCCTAAGGTAGTGAGAAGGGGTCAAAGATTGAATTAAGAAAAAAGGCCGATATTAACGTAAAAAGTACAGTTTTCATAGTCGCTATTGATTGGTCACAGTTCCAATGATATTTAAGACCAAGTTTGCTCCCTGGTACCCGTAAGAAGTGTGAAATGCTGAAACCTAAAATGACAACAGTGACCATTATTAATATCAAACACATTGTTTTCGAGACAGCTAAGCTGATTGGTGACATTCCAGATGTCACATAAGCCTAAGTTTTACCCTTAGAACCCCTAGGGCTTGCGAAGGGGTGAATAATACATTTTCAAGAAAGACATTAGCATTTTTTGAGCTCGCTAAGCTCAGTGATGAGAGTATAGATGTCATGTAGTCCAAGCTTGACCCCCTAACACCAACACCTAAGAGCTGAGAATGAGTGAAAATTATTATCCACAATTACCTTGATTAGGGTTTAACCCACAGTTTTTGTGATCGCTAAGTTCATTAACCACAGACACGATGCCATTTAAGTCCTAGTTTGATCCCTAGCAATGTGATTGGGAGTAACATGTAGAAATAATAATAAAGGACTTATAGGCCTATTGGTGTTGAATCTATAGTTTACATACACACTGAGACGAATTGTAACATTCCCTATGCTTTTTAAATCCAAGTTCAACCAATCTACATGGCGCTTAGAAACATACAATGTCCAAATTTACCGATATTAGTGTTGAATTAATAGATTTATGGGTTACTACAGTAAGCTGATTTGTAACTTCATTGCCTCTGGTGCCGAGGGTCGCGGGCTCAAACCTGGCCGGGGACTTTCAATTTTTTTTGGATAGAAAAATCCAAAGAGCGAGTCATCCATGAGGCACTTTAAGCTATGAGTTTCGAGTCTGAATATTTTAAGGCTCGTAAAAGATGTTCAAGCTTGAATAAAGATGCCTCTAAGCAGAATTTGCCGACCTTCTTCATCCTAGTAATGTATTAGTTGCTTATTTAGATGTCTCATTGGGTCGGTGTGTTGATCGCATGCCATTCACGACATATTTAGGAAATAAGTGTAACTGAATTAATTTGGTTTAGTAACACCTAACAAAGGAAAGGCTAAGGCCAAAAAATAGTATATTACGATGCGAGGTTGGGAAGTAGTTTTACAGAATCGAGGAAAATAATTTCCGAGATTTTGTAAAACACTTCACAAACGTGGGTTGTACATTACTTTTTGCGCGATGGTGTTTTCAAAATAATACATAATAGTAAAATAATAACATATTTGTTGGAAATATTTGCGTTCATAAAGACAATTGACTAACGTTAACAGTGTAGAAAATGTTTATTAGTTGAAACAACAGGAGGCTTTGAAAACAATTATTAATAACATGACAGCAAGTACGTATTTACTGTTTTATATTGCTACAAATACATTTTTTTATACTTTTCGTTTATTCTGTTATTCCTTCTTGTTGTACATTTTTGTTAACTTTCTTTCATTCTCACACATAGACACAAAGACATGACACACCCAGATCCAAGGTGGAGATTTAAAATCCCCTACCCCGCCGGGAATCGAACCTGGATCGCCGGAGTGGAAGGTAGGGACTCTACCGACTACGCCACAGCGACAGACAAGTTCAGTTCATTTAAAATGCTGTGATTTGATACGTATAATGTATATTAACACTACCTTTTGGATTTTTTTATATATACATTGTACGTACGTAGTCCATAGAGAGGGCAGAATTTTTACTTCCCGGATGTTGGTGTAAATTTAATATTACAGTATAGTTATTTAGGTAGGCAACTCCGAAATGTAGGAAGTTGAAGTTTCAATAATAGTCGCCATTGCTGGTAAGTACGACAAAACGCACTATCGCGCAAAAAGGGCTCTTACGCTGTAGTAGATAAATAAGTAAAGTATTCCCACTACAGACCTCAGGAGGCCCTTGGGGTGGTAGGAGGTTAAGGCTCCCACTTTTTCTGGACAATCGGCACTTGATGTCAGCCGGGTTGTCAGCCCTGCGTGACGGCCGCCTTTACCCCCAGAACAAGAGTCTGGTACTCATTCCCGTTAGAGGCTGAGTCGACCCCAGGGCCATAGTACCGCCAGAAGGTTTGGGTCAGTTTAAAAATCCTGACCCCACCGGGACTTGAACCCTCGACCTTCCGGCTTGTAGCGCAGTGCCGTAACCACTACGCTACGGCGTGCCCCTAGAAGATGATATTTAAGGAAAGATTGGGGCAAATAAATATCCAGGATCGCCGGGAATCAGTTAGTGCATTATGAATTATGTTGGAAGTTTCCTATTTTACTGGGCGTGTTGCATGCAACAAGTTTAATGCCGTCATTTCCAGAGTTTATACAGCAACAATATTATCAAGTAGAAAATTCGTGTTCTTAGTACATGTGGTCATACACCTCTTGGAAGTGGTATTTTATATTGCTATCATTTATCCATCGTTAAATCTAAACTTGAAAAGTAAGGTCAAGAACATGTATGCATGCAATACTAAGTGATTGCATTTTATAACAGGGTATTTAATTTTATTATTGGTGTTACTTCTGTTAAAGATGATAACATCATGCTATGGTATAGATCATTGACTTTACATGTATTTTTTGCATTAATAGTCACTTAAAATTGAAATTTAAAATAAAAAAAATTGTAAAATCATGAATCAAATAAATGAAACTGAACTATTTGGTTTAGAAGATAATTTCAGTGATCGGGGTGTCTAACTTGCTTCACTACAGCATTTCCAGCTCATCGAAGGTAATCAATAAAGTGAGAAGACGCCAGGTTAACTATCAGCGAATAAAATAAATAAATAAATAAATAAATAGATAAACATATATTTTAATATCCAAATTTTGTAATTTGATATTAAACATATACAGAAGTTTTAATATATATATATATATATATATATATATTTATTTATTTATTTATTTTATATACAGAATTTTAATGTTTACCCATCTTTCTGTGCCTGAAGTTTTATTTTTCTTCTCCACTCTCTCTCCATCCAATCCATGTCCTTCAGTCCTCTTGCTCTCATTCCATTTCTTATTTCCTGCATCCACGAGTTTCGAGGTATATGTATGTGTGTGTATATATATGTATATATATGTATATATATATGTATATATATATATATATATATATATATATAAACACCTCAATATGTTTAACGTGAAATTACAAAATTTGGATATTAAAATATATGCATTTTTATTTATTTATTTATTTTATTCGCTGATAGTTAACCTGGCGTGTATATATACATGTCCACCGTTGTGGTCTCGAGGTAGCGTGCTGCCTTGTCACGCAGCGAGCCCGGGTTCGATCCCCGGTCGGGGCAGTTTTTCTAGGTGAGGTTTTTATCGGGGTTTTTCCTCACCTGTAAGACAAATGTCAGCAAAACTTTAAGGCTCAAACGGTCCCCGAAATCATATGGCCATCATCATCACCCTTCACCGGTGTGGAAAGAAATGGGAAGCTACCACACCTACAATTCCCTAGTAAAGCTGCAAGCATAGTATGAAAATGCCATGATTGCAGTGAAGAACCTGCCTTCAGGCAGAATGACTATGGATATATATATCTTAACATATAAAAATTACGTGTCACGTTGTTTGTCCGGGAATCTTAAACTACTGAACTGATTTTAATAAAATGTTGCACACTGTGTGCAGTTTGATCCAACTTCAGACTTGGGGAAGTTTATAACTAAATTTATAGTCGCATTATTTGTATTGCAAATTATTTGTTTATTATTTAACAAAGAGTTATAATTATCTGTGAGTTCCATACGATTCTAACAGATGGCCGTGTAAGGCAATTGGTTTATTATTTAACCAGGTGGCTGTGCTTTTTGTTGCAACCGCGAATTTAAATTGAATTACAAATATTGATTATTTCATAATTTAAGTGTGTTTGTGTTAATTTTATTTTTAATAGACTGATAATAATATCAATTTCGTGTGTAAGTATTAGTTTTAAGTAAACTGGCTGAAAGACAGCAACTTAATGTAAATTTAACTGGACCGAGAAGGGACATTGAACGATATGGTGAATCAGTTCTAGAGACCATGAATGATAAGATATCAAGTGAATTTCCGAAAATTGGTATAAGCCTATGTGACATAAATCTAACATTTAAGAAGAATGTCAATTTAAAAACATATGAAGGTCCTAAGGAACGGAATAACAGAATTGTAAGTAAGTCTGTTAATTATAATAATATGCCTAATATTACAGAAACAATCTCCATGCCTCAATTAAATGAAAAACAAGATTACTATAATATATCACAAGATGATATTACTATACAGAGACTCCTTGATGATGATGAGAATCCAAACTGCCAACAAGTTTGTAGAAAAAAAACGAAAGTATAATGAAATCAGCAAGCCTCCTCAAAATATTCCATCAATAAATGTATATAATCCTTATGATACACTTACGGATGATACTGAGAATGCAGACAACATAAATGCATCTCAATCAACAAAGCCACTTCCACATAAACCACCATCCATATTTATACCGGGTGTGGTTATCGTACCAGAACTAAAAAAATGTGTAAAAAACTTTCTGATTTAGATTTCTCACTTAGTTTACGACAACATAATTTAACGTATACCTCAGCCATAGCAACGCATGGCCGGGACTTCTATATATATATATATATATATATATATATATATATATATAGAACAAAGTCGGATTAGTTCACTATTTATAACTCAAGAACGGCTGGACCGATTTTTATGATCTTTGATTTGTTGGATTTGTTTCCGCCCCGAATAGCAGATAACTATTAAAACATCGGAAAAATTAACGTGAAAGTATTTAAAGGCGATACGACGTTCGCCGGGTCAGCTAGTATATATATATATATATATAATTTAGAAGTAATCAATGTACTAGAACAAAACATATAGTGGGCCTATATTAAACGCACTACTAGAACTCAATATTGATTATTTGGCGGAATTAACCGGATTAACACTTCTGCGAACCTGTTATGTGTAATCGAGTTTATCTTAGAAAAAGGATCAATTACATAGTTCATAAACTAAAATAATAAAGAACTTCTCTATAGTAAGGTTAACGTTAGGAGAAGAATAGCTAAATTGTGTACCGGTACCTAAGAGAAATATAAATTTTATGATCTTTTTTGAAATTTGATTTGTGGTAGATTAATAGATACAAATATGTAGGGTTCGTATTTAGAAGGTCCCATACTAAAATTCTCAGGCCGGCCAAACTTGTTCAATCCAAGGAAAATTCTCAGATTAATTAATATCATTACCACCAGTCATTTTCATCGGTAATCATTTCATTACTAACTAAAAGTAAATCCATGAATAAGTGAAATAAACAAATCTCCCCGCCAATTCTGAATAAAGTACTAAAGAACTAAAATACACGTAACTAATAGATACGCGTATATACCTAAGTATTCCGTTCGCGATTTGTCTTAAAATTACTTAAAATGAAATAGAGTAATAAGAATCGTCGATATTCTTGGAACAAAGAGGAGATTTTCCAAATTTTATGGAAATTTAAATTCGTTAATATTCTTATATTCCTCTCTTACATTAAAAACTACAACAAATTAACGTAATAAATTACGCATTTTCTAATTTATTCATTATATAGTATTTGTTTTATTCTTTTATATTTATTATTTTTTTATTTATAGAAGCTATAACATTTAACCAAGAGAGACGAGCATACAGGCGAATGGAGAAAACTACATAGCAATGAGCTACATGCTCTTCATTGGAAACCAGATATCTCTCTCTATAGTAATTCTGCCCTGAGGGCAGTTATTTGGACTGCAATTCATTGTGCATAGGTTTGCGTAATGCTATGCAGCTTTACTAAGGAATTGTAGGTCTTTTGGTAGTAATTCCCGGTGATTTTCACTACCCATCAAGGGATGTTGCATTGATCATTGATAAGGGGATGATGATGGACGGAATGATTGATGATTATCTTGGGGACCGTATGGGTGACCTATAGATTCCTGATCATTGGATCTTACAGGTGGGTAAAAACCCAGAGAAATACCTCACCAGGAATCGAATCCCCGGGCCCGCTGCGTGACAAGGCAGTACGCTAACTCGAGACAATATCGGTGAGAGCAATCCAGAGATAATAACTGTAACTTTCTCGTGAACTGCGATGGGCAGGACATGTGGCACGAATGGGAAATGAAAGAGGTGCATAGAAGCTTGTTCTTGTAGTGGAATAACCTAGTGGGAACAGCGCTTAATGTGTAGACCTGTGGAATGAAGTCAGAGAATAACTTTAATCAAAATTTCATGGAAGTAGATTATACAGGAATTGATTGAAAAACCTTAGATCAGGATAGAGATGTGTGAAGAGCTTATGTCCGCGCGGCCATGAACCTACGGGTTCGATAGAGCCAGGGAGTTATTCAGTTAAGTTATAACATCTAAGCTTATGATTGAGGAATATATAGATGTTATCCTTAATTCGGCATTGTGTTTTTTCTGTATCGTTTTGTTTGTTATATTTGTCATGTGTTTGTGTTGAAAAAAATAACTGGTTCTAATTTTAATGGCACTATAAAATGGCAATTTATGATGGAATCGTTTATGGAAATGGAATTTCATCTCAGCATTGGCCTTATTGAAAAAACTCAATCAGATGGTTGGGAACAAAGTATGAACCAACAACCTTTTAAATACGAGTCTCAAACATTAACGCATTAACTGATTTTAATAATTTATTATTGTTTTAATAATTTATTATTGTTTTAATAATATTAGCAGAAGGTACCGTTTCAGACTTGAATTAAGAAGGTCTCGACAAACCTGCTTCTTTTTCGTTACATACAGTAGGCCTATTTGAGTCGTCAGGGGAAATTATGGCTTAGAATTTTATTGTTACAATCAATTTTATCACCAATTATTTTCTAATTTATAAAACTTAATGTTAGTGAATTTCAACAAAACAAAATAAATATAAGCCTACATAACAACAGAAATACGGAGCCTACGATACTAGCTAACACCCGGCGTGCGCTGCTACACCTAAATAAATAATGTGTTTTTGCATTTAGTTGAATAAGTAAAAGGAAAAATGAATATAAATTTATATCGTTATTATTTTTAGATACTCCGTGCTGATTACCCGGCGTTGCTCGGGAATCTACGCATCCCGATATACTTGGCATAAATGAGTTGAAAGAAAAAAAATCGTCATTTTGAGTTATCCACAAAAGAATACCCACCGTGCGCTGCTATGCTTGCCCGGGAATCTACTTACCTATTCCGATCTTCTTGGCATCAATGAAAGACAAAAATGGTTAATTTGAGTTATCCTTAAAAGATAAACGTATGCTGTCGCGGACTTTTTTGTCGCATTTTTTGAGATATTCAATTCTGTGTGCAATAATTTTGTGTATTTGTTATGGTTAGGCAGCGTAAGCCATTTAAGCTTACAAAAAGCGACATTTTTTCGCATTGTTTCGCTCCAGAAGGTGATTTTTAAGGGTTAAGGACTTGAGTATTAAAACTCTCTTACAAACTATAACTTTCCCGGGAAAATCCTGAACATTTTGCAAAAAGCCCGATGGTAATCGGATGAATGGCATCGCAGCACATGCTTGCCCGGGAATCTACTTATCCCGATCTCCTTGGCATAAATGGAAGACAAAAATGGCCATTGTGTGTTATCTGTAAAAGATAAACGTATGCTGTTCGCGGTTGTAGAGTTTTTTTGAGATATTCAATTCTGTGTACGTTAATTTTGAATATTTGTTATGGATTAGGCAGCAGAAGCAATTTGAGGGTAAAAAGGGACGTTTTCCACTACAAAGGGTGTTTTTTAAGGATGTAGGAGACGAGTATCTCAACTCTCTTATAGCCTATGTTCATCCCGGGAATCTCCTGAACATTATGCAAAAAATTCCATCACAATCGGATGAACGGTATGGCCGAGCATAAAGTACGAACAAACAAACAAACAAACAAACAAACAAACAAACAAACAAACAAACATGCATTCATTTTTATATATTACATGACCTAAGAATTAAAGTGTGTTGGAATAAAATTTAAATAAGATTAAAAGTATATCTCTTATTTAATTCAATATAATATAAATCATACACTTAATTTTTAATGTGTTCACGTTGAGTTAACTTCTTACGTACTGGAGAATCCTTACGTAACAAAGTGATTAATGGAAAACGTCAGGAAGGATTGATACTTTGAAAATGTATACAATACAAAATACATTTCACGCAGAGCTAACTAAACTCACCTTATGTATTCTTTTTACATGCACTCAAAACATCTATGACTTGAATAGAAGTTAAATTATCAATTTTTGACATGAATAGGGATTAAAGTATCAGTTTTATTTGCATGGTTTAAAAAATTCATCGTATATCATGTTCAAGAGTCTACTTACATATATTTTCATCACTATAAAGCATAACATATCGCGGTATAAAATTATATCAAGTATTGTAAAACTGAATTACAATAACTCGATAACTTATTGCGTAAATAATAATAATAATAATAATAATAAAATAATAATAATAATAATAATAATAATAATAATAATAATAATAATAATAATAATGATAATAATGATAATAATAATAATAATAATAATAATGGTAATAATAATAATGGTAATAATAACAATAATAATAATAACAATAATAATAATAATAATACATTAAATTATTGCACGTAGTTATTCTATTAGTAGGCCATAATGCAAAAAAAATCACTTAAAGGCTGTTATGGTATAGGGATATTTGACTAACCTTCGATTGTTTATATCAGTTACTGGCTTTATACCACTTAATATTAATTACCCTGAATTCTTTAGCTAATTGTCAGTTTTTATTTTGATTGAAATCTGTTGAGAAAAATGCATCCTTCATTGAAATTTTACTTCAAGCAAAAAATATTATTAGACGTAGTACTAAACTAAAAGACGATATAAATTAGATCTGTTATAATTCATTTATTGAATAAACAAAGAGATTTAAGTGATTGATGTGAAACATATGGATCCTTGTTAAAATAGTTTTGATCATAAATTGGAATTTTCAATTTGTTCATTTAAATTTGTAAAAAAAACACACAAAATGTCTTAGTGATGGTAACTATGCATTATAAACTACCATGTCAAATATCTTGAAAATGATCTCGATGATTATTCCTTGTTAAAATATTTTTAATCGTATATTGGAATTTGAATTTGTTCATTTAAATTTGTAAAAATACACACAAAATTATGTTAGTGGTGGTAACTAAATATTATAACCAACCATGTCAAATGTCTTGAAAATAATCTCACACGAGGAGATTGAAACGTCGACTTGAATAAATTAAATATTTGGCTAAAATAACGATTAATTATTGTTGTTTTTATTATTAACTACTCTCAGAGAATAATATTCGTAATATAAAATATAAAATATTAGTTGTTTACAAAATTTGGTTTACATATAATTCATATAAAACCAATAAATACATATAGCAATCAATGAACCATTACTATAAAAATAGTTTGTATGTAATTGTTCCACTCTTGTTGTTATTTAAGTTTGAAAATACATTTACAAATAATAGTATATTACGATGCGAGGTTGGGAAGTGGTTTTTACAGAATCGACGAAAATGTTTAATAACCGAGATTCTGTAAAACATTTCACAAACGTGCGTTGTACATTATATTTTGCGCGATAGTGCTTTCAAAATAATAGATAATAGTAAAATAATAACATCTTTGTTGGAAATATTCGCGTTCATTATAAACAATTGACAAACGTTAACAGTGTAGGCAATGGTTTTTAGTCAAAATAACAGGAGGCCGTGAGATCAATTAGCGATAAAATAACAGGAGGCCGTGAGACTAATTAGTGATAAAATGGCGGAAAGTGCGAATTTATTGTTTTATATTGCTTCAAATAAAGTTCAGTTCATTTAAAATGCACTGATTTGTTTTGTATAATGTATATTAACACTACCTTTGGACATTTTTTGTATATACATTGTATGTAGTATACATTGAGGGCAGGTTTTACTTCCCACACGCGTGTTTGTAATATGTAATATTACACTATAGTTATTTAGGTTGGTAACCCCGAAATGTAGGAAGTTGAACTTTCAATCATGGTAGCCATTGCTGTAAGTACAACAAAACGCACTATCGCGAAAAAATAAATATTACATTTAATATGTCGAAAATTCAAATCATGTAGGTCCCTAAGTGGGAAGTACAAAACATAGTCAATTAACTGGAGTTTTCATTTACGCTATTTGAATTTCTGTTTGGAACTCTCTTTCCCACTTTACCTTAGTTTAATCTCTCCCTCATAGCTTTTAAATGTCCCACGTTACACAATTTTCAGGGACACGACTTGCCGGGATAGGATTACACTGAGCAACAAAAAATAAACCAAGTCAAAAAATAAACTTTTTTTTTGTTTCATAAAGAAAAATATGTAATTCTGATAGTATTTTTTTTCTCCTGAATTCAAATATGATATCGGTGTTTCTCTATCACGCAAAGTTTCGGAGAGAGAGGAATTTTTAATTTCAAATACTTAAATATTTTCCACAATTGTAACTATACAATATTCGAACATTCGGACTCACCTAGGAAGTAAGAAATGACGATTTTCTGCTGTATTTCGCCTTTGGGGCATCCCTATTAATGGTCCAACAATAATCGGCCAAAAATTAGAATTCCATTTGCCTTGATATCTCTTTTCCATACCTGAAATCTCCTGAGTTCGCTCATTTGGTTTTATTTTACAATGGATAAATGGACGAAAAAACGTTTATTAAAAAATAATTATTTAAATCAATTATTTGAAATTGAAATAAAAAACTGTAGGTGATGGAGAAATTCCGAATACATATTGGAAAACACGATAAAAAAACTGCATTAAATACAACTATTGGTACTCATGAGACAACAATCATGTTGACCAGTGTTACTAAACTATGGATCTCACAATAATTTTTCAGCACGCAAATACATGGACGGCCTTCTTGGATAAGTGATCAGTTCAATGCGAAGGCCACTTCGGAGACAACACGAACGTTTAGGCTTTAATGTTTCACATTTGTCTTATATGTGAGAAAAATCTCATTTAGGAAACTTGTCCCGACCGAGGATCGAAGCTGGGCCGGATGCTTACCAGTCAAAGACGTTATCCCGACACCAGAGATGTTGATCTGTTTGCTAATAGTTCGGTTGTTAAATGTTTGTTTTTTATGAGGAAATCTTCAATAGTATTTTTATGAACTAATCACGTTTTAGGCTACATAGTTTTCAGATGCAGATCACATCGTTACGTAATACAATCATATACATTAGGAACGATTAACGATACGTTTTCATTCATAACTCACAGGCACTACCGAACCCGTAGATTCATGGCCGCGTGGACATAAGCTCTCCATACATTCCTATCCTGAGCTAATTTTTCCAATCATTCCCTATATAATCTGCTTCCCACAAATCATAGTTAATGTTATTCTCCCACCTTATTCTTGATTTACCAACTGGGCGTTATCCCTCTAGTTTTCCTACAAGAAACTTCCATGCACGTCTTTCATTCCCCATTCGTGCCACATGTCCTGCCCATCGCAGTCAACTAGACTTAACTGTCCTCCGGCTTCCAATAAAGACCATGTAGTTCATTGTTATGTAGTCTTCCCCATTCATCTGTCTGTTTATCTCTCTTTGGTCCAAAAAATTTCCTAAGAACTTTATTCTCAAATACTCGTAATCTCCTTTCCTCCCTTAAAGTAAGAATTCATGTTTCGCATCCATATAGTATAACTGGTAGATTAATAGGTTTTTATATATTTTCAGTTTAACGTTTTTTAAATGAGTTGGGACGTCTAGAGCCCCTCTAATGCATACTAGCACGCATTTCAGAATTGAGCCTATGTTTAATTTCTTTTTGCATATCATTCCTATTCGTGATTATTGTTCCTAGGTGTTTGAATTTAGCCACTTTCTCAAAATTTCCCTCATTTGTCATTAGCTGTCCATTTTCATTATGTAATGTATTTCTATGTGTGACCATATATTTAGTTTTATTGGTATTTATTTCCAGTCCCAATTTCTTAGTGTTACTCAATATTGTGTGCGTGTTGGCCATTAGTATATATTCGCTATCGCCCAATAATACTACAGCATGAGCATAAAATAGCAGCTTATTAATACCATTATCTTACTTATAATAGTTTTATAACAAGGAAAAGACAAGTCACAAAGGAAAGCTAGAAAGACGCACGGTCGTTTTCGGTGTACTTATAATAGTTTTATAACAAGGGAAACAAAGATTCACAAGGAAAGCTAAAAAGATACACGATCGTTTTCGGTGTACTTATAATAGTTTTATAGCAAGGGAAACAAAGATTCACAAGGAAAGCTAAAAAGATACACGGTCGTTTTCGGTGTACTTAAAATAGTTTTATAACAAGGGAAACAAAGATTCACAAGGAAAGCTAAAAATATACACGGTCGTTTTCGGTGTACTTATAATAGTTTTATAACAAGGGAAACAAAGAGTCACAAGGAAAGCTAAAAAGATACACGGTCGTTTTCGGTGTACTAGATTTTAATATTTATTATTTATTTAAGACGATTGTTAAATATGTCCTTGCTACGTACTATGAAATTTATGAATGGTCACGTACTGTCCAAATGATTGCTCTCTTAAAGCAAATACGATCATTTAATAATATTTAATTCATTTTTCTTTTCTATTCTATTTAAATTTCCTTAAAAAATAAATCCCGGATTGAAATTCTTTGTAGAACATGGAGAAAGTACTTCATTATAAATCAAATACAATTAAGCGTTTTTATTATTTTTTTAATCTGAGCAATTTCTAAGAAAAAAGTCATGTTTAAGTAAATTATACAGGAAGTAAATATTTCTTAGATTCTTTTTTAGCTTTGGAAATGTATGCAAATCAATACAATATCTGCTAAAATGTACCTTTAAGTCATATTCATATGGGTTAATATATGTGGCTTTGAAGAAGGAAATTTATTGATGTTAAAGGATAAAATCTTTCATGTACATTTGTATTGCTTAATCACTTCATAGCCAAGAATGAAGAATTCCTCCTTTTAACATTTTTCCTCTCTTTTAACTTAATTTATCAGGCTACGGACCTGTTTCAAATCACCTGTTCGTATCACTGGTTAAACAGTTTTTACATTTTCCTTATTCATTTCTATAACAAAATTAATTATAGATGCTTTATGTCATTATATTATTATTTCAATTTTATTTTGAAAGTTTGAATACTTAAATTATTACTGCACATTATTTACACACGCACACACACACGCGCACGCACGCACACACACGCGCGCACACACACACACGCGCGCACACACACACACACACACACACACACACACACACACATATATATATATATATATATATATCAACAATTTCTTACTTCTGTATTATTTTACTTTCGATTTTTTAAGAACTACTGATTTTTTAAAGAACTACTGCTGTATACCATACAAAACAGCAGCGTTATCAGCAACAATCCACGATGATTTGGGATAAATATATAATCAGCTGCTATAATTGAGTTTATTATTCCGTTCCGTAACTAAAATTTCCATTTTGTTGTATATTTTCCACTCGTATGGCTCATGTTCCCCTGGATTGGTATTATTTTTGGAATTTATTTTGATGTCATTCTTTATATATGTTACTAGTTGAGGTGGCATGGGAACGGGTTGAATATCTTTAACTTAATTGCACACATGTTTTCACAAAAATTCCAAACATCCTTTATTCCTTTCACAATCAGTCACTTTATAAACAGATAGGTTATAATTGTTTGCTGTAAGAGTTTCTTGGAAACACAATTTATCTCATAATCTCATCTTCACATTTTCAGACGTCCTCACTTTCTTCACTTTTTCGATCTCTTCAGATCACCTTCACTGATCCACTACAGCTCCAATGCCCCCTGTTAAAGACCGAGGTCTTTTATGAACTGAATGAAACGGTCGGACACGACTCGTCCGCGACTCGAATGACTAGTCAAAGTCAAAATGAAATAACAAGGACAACACAGAATGGGTTTTATTGCAACTACTGCATTGCCTGCCAGTTTCAGAAGAAGTTGACAAGGGGACGAAGACAGAGTCCATTAACCCCAAACATTAAGGATGTATTGTCGAGGCAAATACAATACTCCTACATTTTTTAGGTAGAGGCACGCCGTAGCGTAATAGTTAAGGTACTACACTACAAGCCGGAAGGTCGAGGGTTCGAGTCCCGGTGGGTCAGGATTTTTAAACTGACGCAAACATTCTGGCGGCATTATGGCCCTGGGGTCGACTCAGCCTCTAATATAAATGAGTACCAGATGGTTGTTCTGGGGGTAAAGGCGGCCGTCATGCAGGGCTGACAACCGTCTGATATTAAATGCTGATTGTCTAGAAAAGTGGGAGTCTTAACCTCCTACTATCTCAAGGGCCTCATAAGGCCTGTAGTGGGATCACTTTACCTTTTACCTTTCTTACATTTTTTAGATTAATGAAGTAATCGCGACTCGACTGACTAGTCAGACCACTCACATCTCTCTTATATGTGAGAGACAAATAATCTAGAAGCCCAGTCTGGATTTTTCTGGAATCGAAAGCATGAGAGACCGATTCCACCAGAAACAATTCACAGATATATTTAAAAATAACTCAGCAGATCTCTCCGATCATGAGTCACCGCTCTCAAATACCTTTCTACCATATAATAAGGCGATACCTGATTTTCGCCGTCGTCAGCAAAATTCAAGGACAGTCATTTGAGCAGCGGATCATAAATGCGTTGCCATATTCATTCATTTCAGCGCCGTAGCCGAGCGATTTAAGGGATGATGCATTGGTGCAAAGTAATGAAATTTGCGCTGGTTCGAGTCACCATGGGGGAGACACTTTCTTATGGGACTTCGGCCAGTATGGCACTGGTGCCCATCCAGCATCCTGAGGAATTTGGGTAGCTACAGTAAGTAACGGTTTCAGGTTAAGAAAACCAGCTATAACGGCTGGGATACCCTACATGCAGAGCACATGTCACTCCTACACTAGCAAAATTTTGTTCACCTTTGTAATTAACGCATATACATATGAGGCGAGCAGTCAGCCAATAGGTTAAGAGCCTTCTGGGCCTATCGCGTCATGAGATTTATATTCATTTAGGTTTCCACTGTTAATATCTACCTCTGACTAATTTTAATTTTTGTTCGCCAATATTTATATTATTTTAATATATTTTCTTGTATGGTACGTGTGATCATGTGTTTCTAGGTTGTCTCCTTTGTGATCTTACCTACGGAATCAATTCCCATAATATCAATTGCAATCAATCTTAATTATAATTAATTGATAACATTATAACAACAATTGGAGACAAAAATGCGAGTAATGTTTCATATTAGTTTTACTTTCGAGATACATGTTGACAAAATGTCAGGTACCAAAACTCTTCTGAACAAAAAAAAAAATAGTATTAAAATATAATATGGCGATAAAATATGTCGTATTTATATTTCACAATTATGAAGAGTATTTTATTATATGGTGCGGAAACATGGGCGTTGAAACAAAAAAACACAGAAATAAATTATCAATCACAGAAACTGACTCTTTTAAAAAGAACGGATAGAATATCAAAATTAGATAAATAAAAAATAATACAATAAGAGAAATAATGCATGTAGAAAAGGATATTGTACAAGAGATTGAAGAAATCCAAATAAGATGGTATGGACACATAATGAGAAGAAGGGGCTCAGAAACAAAGAAGTATTGAAATAAATATCTCCTGGAAAAGGGAAACGTGGTAGACCAAAGCCAACGTGGATAAAGGGAATTAAAGACGGCATGTAGAAGAGAAATATGACATAAGCATACACGCAAGACCGGAGAGTGTGGGAGATTTTTTTTTTTAGTTGAGGATATCTGTGAAAATAGCAGAAGCAATTCTGAAATAAAAATATATAATCAATTGAGTTGGTGTTTACTTGATGAAAATCCATATTTATTAATTAAATAAAAATAAAACGTAGTTTTATATTTGATTTTCATATTTATTATATAATTCAGTGACGGCTGTTTCGGTACACTGTACCTTCTTCAGACATGTTAACAAATTATGAATTGTGTTCCAACTGATCTAAGCAACAGTTGGCTGTTAATAATGGCTACGACCCTGAAATTATAGAATGTTTAATGAAGAAGGTTCATTACAAAAAAGCAATTAACAAAGTTTTTCCTTTACCCAAAGAAAACAAAGAAATATGTCGTAATGTCATACATAGGCCCACTTTCAAATAAAATATCTAAACACTTTAAAAAGTTGAACATTAATGTGGCATTTAAAACTAATAAAACTCTACAAATATAATAAAAAACAATAAAACCAAAACAAAAAAAAACAAAAATTATCAGGCGTATATAAATTGAAGTGTGGCACATGTGACAATGTCTATATAGGACAAACTGGTAGACCTTTTATCTCTCGGACAAAGGAACACATGAGAGCATATAACAGAAATTTAGAAAATTCAAAATATGCTAACCACCTATTCCAATTTAATCATTGTTTCGATCCAAATTTTGAAATTTGACAATTTGTGATAAGGGTAAGCAGTTAGATCTTTTGGAGGCTGTAGAAATTAATAAATTTAAAAGTAGTAAAAAACTGTTAAATTCTCAACTTGATTTGAATTGAATCCCCTTTGTTAAATTAAAAAAATTAAATAAATATTGTTGTATTGTTGCTTAGATCAGTTGGAACACAATTCATAATTTAACATGTCTGAAGAAGGTACAGTGTACCGAAACAGCTGTCACTGGATTATATAATAAATATGAAAATCAAATAAAACTACGTTTTATTTTTATTTAATTAATTAAAATATATATATATATATATATATATATGTCACTAATGTTTTGTATATTACTTTGAATCAATATTACCTTGTCAATACTGGGTAGAAATAATAGACACACATTCATGTTTAATTATAAATGTCTTAGTGTTAAACCAATTTAAAAATCTTAAAGCACTTGGTCACAAATGTGTAGTAATCTTGAAGAAAGTTCAGAATTTCACTAGAAAATTGTTTGTCGACACGAACGCGGCACGTGATTAGCACACAGATGAAGAAAACAGAGAGTTTAAGTTTAATTCCATTGGAATCTTTCAATCCCGTGAACGGTTTTAACGCAAATTAAACGAAAAATAAAATAAACATTCGTGATTAGGTTTGCGTGCTTAGTTCATTTAATCTATTTTCATTTTCTTGTTACTAAAACTGTCCATAGGATCGAAAAATTCCAAAGGAAACAAATTTTACTTAACCTTTTCAACCTAGGTGTAGGTATAAAAATTGGACCTTATTCATGATCGCTATCAAGTAGCCTATGTCAAAACTAGTATTCTTGCACTTTTTAACGAACTTTATATTTATGATTTTTCTCTAAAAATCACAGATAATTCCGCATATCTGATATATAAAAATGAATATTTGTTGTTTATACGTTCGTACTTTATATGCGGCCATATCGTTGATCCTATTGTAATATTTTTTTTTTGCAAAATGTTCAGGAGATTCCCGGAATGAACATAGGCTACAAAAGAGTTGTGATATTCGACCACTTCACCCCAAAAATTACCCTTTGTAGTGAAAACGTGAAATTAAGTCCCTATTTTCACGCTTAAATGGCTTACGTTACCTAAACTATAACAAATACACCAAATTAATATACACGGAATTGAACATCTCAAAAAACTCCAAAAAAGTCATCGACAGCATATGTTTATCTTCTACGGAGAATTCACAATAACCATTTTTGTCTTTCATTGATGCCAAGAAGATGGGGATAAGCAGATTTCCGGGCAAGCATAACAGCGCACGGCTGGTGGTAAAAACACATTAACATTAATTTATATAAGAGTAGTAGCGCACGCCGGATATTAGCTAGTAAGTAGTAAAAATAAAGTGAATATATATATATATATCATACAATTGTTAAAAGCATCATTACTTATGGAGCAGAACTTTGGCCATTAACAACAAAAAACAAGAATCTTTCGGGAACGGAAATGGATTTTATACGAAGGATAGCAAGTATCTGAAGAACAGAAAAAAATAGAAACTCAATTATAAGGGAGAAAATCAAGATTGAAGACACTATTTTAGATTATATTAAAACTGGGCAATTAAGATGGTACGGACATGTACAGCGAATGGAAGATCATCTGCTACCAAAATGTGTTTTGGAATGGAAACAAGAGGGAAGACGAAGCAGAGGAGGACCTAAAATCTCCTGGAGTCAGAGAATATATTTACACATGAAGGAGAAACGTCTACAACCAGAAGATAGGATGGACCGACAAAATTGGCTATTGGGAATTGGACGATGTCAAAGAGATTAATCAACCGATCTATCTATCTATCTATCTATATAGGGTAGTTGATGTAAAATTCCATCATATTTCAATTTACAATGTAGAATTTAGAATATGCCTTATACTAAATTCTCAATGGCGCGACCCAGCCGGCAGCTGGCCTCAGATTCACATGTGGTAATCACAGAGATAGACGACCATCCAGCCAGTGTAGGGGTGGCATGTGGTCCGCATGTCTGGTCTCCCAGCCGTTATTGCTGGTTTTCTCAACATGAACAGCTACTTATTGTACCTACCTAAATGCCTCACGATGCTAGGTGGCCACCGGTCCCATACCGATCGAAATTCCATGAGAAAATATCTTCCCCATGGAAACCCAAACCAGCTCAAGTCCCGTAGCTCCGTAGACTTATTCGAATGTGTCTAAATGACAAAAATAGTTGAAAGGGTGTAGGCAAACAGTTTTAACACATTGGTGACGGGCCACGGAGATCTCCGTGTTTAAATGGCCAGCGCTAGACGACGGGCCACGGAGATTTCCGTGTTTACGTTTTCTATGGTTTTCCAGCCTCTTCGCTTTTGAAGGAGCGTGCAATTTTGTTTTTTCTCATTGTGAAATAAACTATAGTTGTTTTTGTACCCCTCTCTTCTCTTTTATGAAATTGCCAACTTTACAGAAAGAGTTGTTTATAATTTTAAGACAGATGGCTGGTGAAATATGGAATTTTAGTGCCGATAGTTAGGCGATTACGGGATACGTATGTAACCTGTAAAAATATGTTGCAGAGGGGAAAAATTAGAAGAAACACTATTTTGCGTTCTGGAGTCGAATTTATATCTGTGTCATCATGTGTACCAGAATAATTATTATAAGTGTGGCTAAAGCTAAAAATTTGCTCGAAAGAAAGACTAGAGTTTCTGAAGCAATAAAGATTAACAGAGGGCTTCCAAAATCATTTGTGGAAGCAGGAAATAAACTCAAACCAAGAGAATGTGTATTTTGTAGTAAGGGGGACCTTTTGCTACAAACATCGAAAGATAAAAGAGACGTAAGAATGGTTAGCACATTGCATCAGGCAACACGAGAATGGGAGGGGTAAAGTTGTAAAATGCCGTATTGAATACTTCAAAATAACAAGTATGTGAAGGGTGTAGACAGGGCTGACCAGTACCTATCGTATTACTCCATCCTTAGAAAAACAGTGAAATGAAGCAAGAAAGTTGTATTGTGGCCTGTGAATTGTGCACTATAATGCTTTTTGGGTCTATAAATTTCAAAATCCTAACAACAATATGTCAAACAGAAGTTTTTTGCTTGAAACAGCCTCTTGTTTGGCAGTCGTAAAATTAGGAACAGATGACAGGAAAGAGGAGGGAAGACGGAGTGAAAAGGACACCATGTCAAGACCCACCAAGAAGGCTGAGACATATAGAAACATAAATTAACACCAACTGTGTCTGAAAAAAAAAACCTTCCAAACCTTGCCACGTTTTTAGTGAACACAAGAAAAGAAACTCGCTCTTTTGCCCTGTGCCTTTAAATAAAGGGAAATGTTTATAACGCTATCAAACCCTCAATTTCTACTAGAAGGTCTGATGAGAACACTAATAAAGATTTACTTATGCAATATTGTTATTGACTGTAAATATATTGATGTAAAAATCACACTGTGCTAGCGCGGTTTAAAATTTAAAAGTCCACGCTACTGACAGAAATGTCCGGTCCAGCAGCGGTGGATGGAACGCACAGCAGTCGGTCACCAATGTGTTAAGATACTTTTGATATTCAAAATGGAGATGCACTACCTCCTCTACTATTTAATTTTTTTACTAGAGCATGCCATAAAATCTTTAGAGGATGAAGAAGACCTACAACTCAATGGCATTTTAAGCTGCTAGTTTATGCTGATGATGTGAATAAGTACACTGCTCAAAACAATTAGAGGAACACTTGTAATAAATTGAATAAGTAATTGTTTTTGAAAGCTGTGATGCTGAAAGTTGGACAATATGTAAATTGAATTATTAATTTTATCATTGGATACAAAGTTTAAAGATCCATGGCCTAAATACAGAGAAATTACCTCAAATAACAAATATAGAGATTTTTTTTATTTTGGAACGCACTGGCCACTTCTAATTGGTAAGCTTCCTGATGTTGCTATAGTGACGAATGTTGATTATTGCCTTGTTTATTGAAGTCTCTGACAAAATGAGGCATTTGAATGAATTTTAAGTGTATCATGCTCTACATCTTTTACGAAAAGGTCAATCTCTGCGACAAGTGGCTAGAGAGCTTGGGGTTTCTCCTTCCGTGGTGTCTAGGTTATGCAACAGGCACAGAGAGACAGGTCAGTATTGTAGAAGACGTGGCCAGGGCCGTAAATTTAAAACAAGCCCCCAGGATGACAGATACGCTGTTCTTTCTGCTCTTCAACAGCGTACAAAAACTGCAAAAGACCTGCAGAATTACCTTCATATGGCTTCCGGAATCCGGGTTTCAGACCAAACCATAAGGAACAGATTAAGGAAAGAGAATATTCGTCCAAAAAGGCCCGTTAAAAAACCACGCTTAACAAATGGGCATAAGGCAGCAAGACGTACGTATGCTGCAAACCGTGGTGATTGGAACCTGAACCAGTGGAAGTCTGTGCTCTTCTCGGACGAATCCAGGTATCGTCTTACACGTTGTGATGGTCGATTGAGGGTGTGGGGACGGCCAGGAGAAATATTTTCTGCAGAGGCTGTACAGGAAATTGATAGATTCGGAGGAGGTTCCATAATGGTGTGGGCCGGAGTTATGTACAACAATCATACGGACCTTGTACTTGTTCCCCAGCGACTGAATGCTGTCCGGTATATCGAGCACGTTCTGGAAGAGCATGTAGTACCTGCTGCCATTGGAGTAGGCCCTGGATTTCTGTTTATGCAGGATAATGCCAGGGCACATTCTGCGGCTGTCGCCAGGGATTTCCTGAGGAGGAATGAAATTGGGGTAATGGAGTGGCCAGCGGTCAGCCCAGACCTCAACCCTATTGAACACTTGTGGCATCTTCTAGACAGGAAGGTCAGGAACCGACATCAAGCTCCACAAACTCTGCAGCAACTTGGAGATGCTCTGAAGGAGGAATGGGAGAATATCCCGCAAGAGGAAATCCAGAATCTTATTGGGAGCATGCCACGAAGTTGCCAAACTGTCATCGAATATCGTGGAGGCCATACACGATACTAACTCTATATAACGAGTGTTTGACTTTGAAAAATAAGCACAAGATTCAATTGCTTACATAGCGGAATTATTTGAAAAGTTAATTGTCAGCGTTATTCATTTGTTTTTACTGACATGAGCAATAAATTAATAAATAAATAACCACAAATAATGTACTTTATTAATTTCATGTTTGTACTTTTATCCAATGAAAAAATATTTGCTTATTTCATAGTGTTCCTCTAATTGTTTTGAGCAGTGTATTATTAGGCAATAGTGAAGAGATACTAAGGGTTAACATGCACAGTCTATTGAGTAACACTAAGAAATTGGGATTGGAAGTAAACATTAATAGAACTAGATATATAGTCAACCATAGAAAAATATGATATAATATAAATGGGCAGTTAATGACAAATTAGGGAAATGTTGAAGAAATGGCTGGATTCGAATACCTAGGAACAAAATAACAAATAAGAATGAGGCACACAAAGATATTTAACACAGGCTCAATTCTGGAAATGCGTGCTAATAATGCATTACAGGTACTTTTGTCGTCCCAACTTATTTCAAAAAAACTTTAAACTGGAAATATGTAAAATCGGTATTCTCCCAGTTATATGGATACGAAAGGTGGACTTTTACTTTAAGGTAGGAGAAAATATTACCTGTATTTGAGAATAGAATTTTTAAGAAAAATGTTGGACCAAAGAGAATCGACAGATAGGCGAATGTAGAAGGCTACATAAGAATAAGCTACTTGTTCTTTATAGGGAACCAGATGTAATAAGAACTGGTAAGCCTCAGACTTCGATGGACAGGACATGTGACACAAATGGGGTATAAAGAGAGGCATTGAAACTTCTTATAGGAAAACGAGACAGAAAACGCCCAGTTGGTAGATCAAGAATGAGTGGAAGAATAGTATTAACTATGATTTGAGGGAAGTAGATTATACAGAGGATGTTTGGTAAACATTAACTCTGGATAGGGATATAAAATGGATTATTTACGCAGAAGTACAGAAAGTCAAAATTAGAACATGTCACAAATAAGGAAATTAGAAATATAATGGAAGCAGAAGAAAGCATAATTGAAAGAATTGAGGAAAATAAATTAAAGTGGTTTAGGACATATTTAAGAATGGAAGATGAGCGATGGCCAAAGCAACTATATCAATAGCATCCGATCAGAAGGAGGAAGAGAGTGAGACGAAGTTAACCTGGAAGGAAAACATGAAGACATTAATGCAAGCAAGAGGGCTAAGCTTTGGAGATTTGGCACGGGAAGATGGCAGCAGCTGTAAAAACCCGAAGATAGATTGATAGATAGATAGGAATGTATGGAGAGCTTATGCCCGCGCGGCCATGAACCTATGGATTCGATAGGGCCAGGAATTACTTAGTTAGTAGGGAAAGCATTGATCCAATGCGCACTAAAATTTATTTAAAATAAATATTGTCATTCTTATGCTCTGAGGCAGGAGTTAAAGTCTGGATCAGAGGTTCATGCGTTGGATTTAGGTCAAGTTTGTTGGATTTTTTTAGACCAGAAAAAAAATAGCAGCTCGGTTTCCTTTGGAACGCAAGGTAATAACTCTCTGTCTCATGTCACTAAGATATAATGCCTAATATATAAAATACAGGACATGAGAAATATTTCTGAACAAAATTTCCTGGTGTATGTGTTCAAACCTTTGGTGTCGCGATTAGGCTAATGTAAGAAATAGAAGACTTTGAATCCTTCGTACAATCTAATAATTATGAATTAGTACCATCTTTCAATTATGCTTTAAAATGAACAATTATAAAACAGGCAAAAACACGAAAAACGAGTAATTAAAAACATAAATAAAACTTTAATGTAAAAAAATTGTTTTCTGATTTAATTTTGTTAGTAATGACAAAATATATAATATTAGAAGTACGTAAGCACTATATACAGCGGGAAGGTTAATTATTTATTGCACTGGTATTCGAGGAATTTATAAGTACACTATGATCAGTAGAATTGTCAATGCATATGATTCAAAATATGTTTTACTGGAGTTGCCATCCACTAAATATATTTTGCTGACATTCATTTATCAATTTAATTTAGCTACATTATTAATTATTTTTATTATGGAAAAGTGACTAAATTTTTAATTTATTTTGAGAGCTGAATTTTGAGGTCTTCATGATTTATGAGGCCCCAGACGCGCCCCTACTAGATGACATCAAAACGTTTTGAAATTTTATACAAGGTGCGATTTATAAATCGGCAACACTATTTTAGACCTAGCTCTGAAACAAGTAATCTCTAGTTTAATTCCCGTATTTTCTTCATTTTTAACGTTTGATATAAAAACGGAACATATGTCACCTAATAAATGTAAAATTAAGTATTGCCAAAAACTACTACCCGTTCCTCAAATCTTAGAACGTTCTACGGAAACATTCTGAAATTTTATTTTTTTTACTATTCTATCGTTCTGTAAAATAAAATATAGCATGAGAGACCCATACGCGAGCGTACAAAATATGACACTGATAGTTGTACTACACTTATCCCGTTTTTGCATTAATTTTTAGCTCGAATAGTAAATAGGACTCAAGGAGTACCGGTACGGCTAAGGGAAAAATCAACGTACATTTCTTCCATGATTACGAAGATACCAGAACCAAGATATTTTAATATTCAATTATGAAAAATTAGATATGTAAAAAAATAAAAATGGACCTAAATAATCAATGGTACTTAGCAGTCAATGAAAACTTACTAAGAACACAATATCTTCTTCTTCGGCTTTCCCCCACTTATAGGTTTGCCATCTTGAATTTCCAGTTATTTCTATCATTCCAATCTCCTTCTTCCAAATTCCTATCATCCATTATAGTCCTGACATACGATTTCAATTTCCATCTTGGTCTGCCACGTTTATTTCTTCCAGGGGGTGACCATTGGTATGCATTTTTTGGCCATTTTTAGTACATAGCCATACCATTTAAGAGTTTGATTTAAAAAAAACAACATAAATACATAATAAAACAACCCTGGAGCTGATTATATTGTTGTATAGTCTACTTTGATACAGAGGGCGAAATCCAGAGACAAATAGCAGACACAAGACAAAAAAAAAAAAAAAAGAATTGGACTTGTTGGTTATTCCTCGACCTGCTCTTTAGTTCAATCATATTTTTAGGGCACTGGTGGACACCCTGCGATTCAAAGCACAGTAAACAGTGGCACAGATGATAAACATAAGCTGTTCCTGACCGTTCAGTGCATAGTAACTTGATCGATTTTGAGACCCAAATTTATTTTTATTTATTTATTTATTTAGCCTGGTGGAGTTATGGCCATGTGGCCTTCTCTTCCACTCACCAGGACAAACATATATTACATCAGAATATAACAATCATAATTAACTCTAATATTAAATACTAAATGAAGATTTGACCAATAAGATAATATTTATTATATTATGATCTATAATTCAATCAGTTAATGATAGTTAAGATTAAGACTAAAACTAATAATAAAATGTATTCTAGCAAGATAAATTATATTGTTGGTAGACCGTCCCTGTCAAATGTAGGGGCCTATATAAAAACAAAATAAAAATAATAATATATAGAAAACTAATTTTACGCATACACAATATTTAAACAAATGAAAATATTTGTTAATTTTAATATTATTTTCATAAATAATTAAATGTATTAATTGTTAAAATAATTCTATGAGTGAAGTGTATAAGTTAGTTTGTTATTAAATGATTATTTAGTTTGTTTTTGAAGGATGTTATAGTTTGGCAGTCTCTGCCAGGGCGGAAGGGAATTCCATATTTTGGCAAGTGAGACTGTAAAAGATAATGAATAATACACAGTGTGATGAGGAGGGATAAAAAGGGCAATGTGCTGATGGGATCGAGTGTCATGCCACAGCGATTGCCCTCTATGTTTGATGTATAACTTCTAAATCTAATACAAAAACGTAAATGAAAGAGAAACTAGATTGGAGATTCTTCTGAGTCTACTGAAATTGAACAATCAATGCACATAATGTATTGTCCGGTGCAAGTTACGGTGACACTAGGGCGCCATGGCTCGTTTTTATTAAAAATTTAAACATTTACATATAGGGTATAATGTGACAACTGTACATAATGCGCTGGCATATGAAATTTGTTCAAGTATTAAATGCTGCAATATCACATTCGAATGTTTCACTCATCCTGTTGAAACAAGTTATTAAATATGACTATTTAACTCATGCCCCAAATAGTAGTCAATGGCCAATCACGTTTCAATGAATTTTGTTTTACAACCAATGACAGTCTTGTTTCACCTCGCTCTTTATCTGCTCTTGCTTTTGTGATAAAGCTCCTCCTTTTTAATATTCTGAACAGCTCAGAGCATTGTTTTTCTCCAAAAATACATTGAATATAGCAAATAATGAACAGGTTCCTTGATTTTACCGAGTTGTTTACTAAAAAATAAATGAATAAATCTATAATGTTGATTATATTGTACAGTTTGATGTGTTCCATTATTTCTCCACTAGAGTGCATTCTTACAATATTGTGATCCTATCTGGCAATAAATAATATGATCAAGTTCCAGTGGATATACATAACCTCACATTTCTGATTTGTTTTCAAACATCGCCGTTTACATTAAATATATAAATATTTTAAAATACCGGTAACTATATTTAAATAATTATTTTTGAGTAAATGCTTTAATTGTATTCGTTAAATAGTCCAAAAAAATGCCACTCTTGATTTCCAAATCCTCTAGAAATATTCGAAATCATTCGTGAAGTTACATATTATAAATAAGCAGAAAATTAAAACAATTTATTCTTTCTCATTAAAACCATTAAATTTATTGGTGAATATTACTAATTGCTCGCCATACATATTCAAAAACTAGTCAGCAGCTTCATATTTCATATAACTTCATTATGGCAAGTTCTAATTTTTAATAGGAAATCACTTACTGTCTTTAAAGTTTATTCATCCATTTGTAGAAGCTCCTTCATGTTGGAGAGTCCCGTTGGTACACTGTTCTGAATTTTCTCTGAACTCTTATTACAAATTTGAACTCTGCTAGCCACAAACAATACATAGCTTTTTCCTGCAGATACGCCATTTTCTGTTTATTGAGCTCACTAGCGCCACTTCACACTCAACGTCCAAACTACTAAACTTTGACAGTTTAAGTTGGATTTCCTTTAATAATGAAAGGATAGTTTTATTTTATACATACCTGAGTTGTTTACATCATTTGTGGTGACGGTGTATAATGAAATCGACAATTGAGGGAAATTTTATAGAAATGACTGAATTAAAATTCCTGGGAGCAATAATTACAAAAGGGAAATAGTTTAAAGAATAAATTAAAGATAGGTTCAACTCTGAAAATACATGCTTTCATTACATACACCATTCTCAGCCCAATTCTCTCAAAAAAGTAAAAGTAAACATACTCTATATGAAACGGTTATTCTTTCAGTTATGCTATAAACATGGTATATTAATTTAAGGAAGGAGGAACATTACAAATATTTGAGAATAAATCCTTAGGAAAATATTTGTACCAAAGAGAGACGAACAGAGAGGTGAATGGAGAAGAATGCACAACAGTAAACTACATGATCATTGTGGGAAGCCATATAGTAAGTTCAGTTAAGTTTCGTGATCTGCGGTGGACAGGACATGTGGTTCAAATGGGAAATTGAAGAGTGGAATGGAAACTTGTAGGAAAACCAGAGGGAAATTGCAGTACATTATGTAAGGCAAGAATGAGGTTGAAGAATAATATTAACCGTAATTTGAGAGAAGTCACATATAGGGGATAATTGTAAAACATGTGCCCTGAATAGAAATGTATAGAGAGCATATGTCTGCGCGGCCATGTACCTGCGGGTTTGAGAGTGTCCGTTTATTAGTTGGCTTTCCATACAGTCTTTATAATAATATAGAATATAAGTGTCTAAGATTAAACTATTATTATATTATTCGTTAAAGCTTAGGTGACTGCTTCATAAATTGGAACACTGAGAATGTTGATATTTTTACAAAATAATTCAATATTTATTTTTCAGTTTTCCTTCAACTGATATTTATATAACTAACTAACTCACTGACACTATCGAGGATCATGACAGCACAGACATAAGCTCTCCATACACATCCCTATCCTGAGCTAATGTTTTCCAATATTCCGCTGTATAATCCACTTTCCTCAAATCATGGTTAATGATATTCTCCCACCTCATTATTGGTCAATCAACTGGGAGTTTTCCTTTTGGTTTTCCTACAAGAAAATTACATGCCACTCTTTCGTTTCCCATTCGTTCCACATGTCCTGCTCATCACAGTCTACGAGACTTAATTGTTCTTATTATATCTGGTTTCTTATAAAGATCATGTAGTTCACTGTTATGAAGTCTTCTCCATTCGCCAGTCTGTTCAGGTTTATCTTTCTTTGGTCCATAATTTTCCTGAGAACTTTATTCTCAAATACTCGTAATAATTTTTCCTCCCTTAATGTAAGAGTCCATGTTTCGCATCCATATACAGGATATTTAATAAAGATGGAACAGAATTCAAACAATTATTTCTTCCAAACTACGAGAAGTAGAAACACAATTCCAACGTTCCCGAAAAGCTTAAAGTTCTGATCACGGCCGCATTGGCGCTGTTGCTTGTCATGTTGATTGAATTAAAATGGCGACACAACAGGACGTTAGATTTGAAGAGGAGGAGCACAAAATCAACTTCACTACCGGTGGCCTCCCAGGTCACCCGACCTAATACCGTGTGATTTTCATCTGTGAGGTTACGTAAGAGACCTTGCTTTTATCCCCCCCATACCTGACTCTCTTGAAAATCTGCTATATTGAATTGTTGAAGCTGTGAATTCGATAACTAGAGTCCAGCTGATTCGTGTGTGGCAAGAAATGAGCCACCGTTTTGATATTTGTTGTGTAACAAATGGTGCTCATATTGAATGCATAAAATAATGATATTTGAACTTTTCTCTTTCCAGGGACGTTGGAACTGTGTTTATATTTTTTGTAGTTTGAAAGAAATAAATGTTGATGTCTGTTCCTTCTTTGTGAATAGCCTTGTAATATAACAGAGATAACAGTTTTACATATTTTAATTCGCCTCGTAAATATTAAGTTCCATTAACTGGCAATATTGTCATGAACAATAAGTACTGTAAACTGATTACATATCAGTAGAGCTTGGCAATTACACACTGTTTTATTAATTAACAAAAGATATGACAAAAAGCACATTGGTATGTGTGCTGGTCAATCGATCACAGACTGTCACGCAAGGTAAACTGTAAGGGGCATTCACACTCGAACAGACGGAGCATTGATACCGAAAACCAGCGTGATACACCCAATGAATATGTAATCTAATTTATAACTTTATTCCAAGTTCAAACATCCAACTTTTTTTTTACCATTCTCGTTCTTTCACCTTATCCATTACTATTTAAAGAGAAATTTAAACATGTTTAATATTTAATGTAGCGCTTAGAGTGAAAAGAAAAAAAATAGAATGAAACCGATTTTATGTTATTAATAGAACTTGGAGAATTTCTACTTCAGAATAAGTCAAGTGCTTCTGACAATCTGTTCAACAATTACAAAATGTAAACACATAATTTGTATCAACACCCGACTTTCTCATTTCAACTCGTACAATCTTACCCTTGTTTCATAATTTTATGTGATCGCAGAAAATGTAATATTATCGATGTGTAAAATTCAATTCGCTTACTTAGAACGGTTGTTGTAACTCCACTTCAAATATTTTCTATTATTATTAACCCTGATGTTTCAACTTTTTTCTATATCAGTTTCACGCATAAAAATTATATAAATTGTGGTTATAATAATATGTTATTTCTGTAAATTGGGTACTATTATCCAAAAATTGAGTTCCACTGAAAACTTAAAAAAATTGAACAACCTGTTTCTAATCAGGTGAATTGACATTACATTACTAAATAAAGATAATTTCGTTGTGTTAAATTATATTTAAAAATGCATTTGCATTATCTTTCTTCCATTATCATTATACAATAAACTGTTGCAATATATTAGTTGGAGTCTTTTATTATAAAACTAATAAAGTTTAGTGACATACATCACTTCTGGTTCTTTAAAGGTAGAATATTTGTTTGATTAGTACAAAGTTATTATTATTGTTATTAATATTACTAATATAACTATTATTATTATTATTATTATTATTAGCTCTGTAACTCTCTTCAAAAAGTTTACCCTATAAGAGGATGACTATTTTATGTGAATGATAAAATATTTATTATTATCATCATTATTATCATTATTATTATTATTATCATCATCATCATCATCATCATAGTACATTCACGAATTTAGGCCATTTGTTGACCTGTTTCGGCCTCAAGAGAAACACCATCCAGAAGTCTTTTGAGTGGACGTCCTGGTCTTCTTCTTCCTGTAGGTTGATATCTTAACATTAGTTTGGGTATTCTGTGATCTTCCATTCGATGAACATGTTGTATCCATCTTGACTTATAATCAGAAATTTTGTTTTTATTATCATCATTATCATTATTATTATTTTCACTATTATTATTTCACTATTATTATTATTATTATTATTATTCTTATTGGAGTTCTTGTTATTAATTTTATATCCATATCTGCAAAAAAGTTACAACACTTAACAAAATCTTGTCCCTATTAATAAAAAATATGTGATTATCAGTCTTAACAAAAATAGCAAGTTCAGCGTTTAAATAATCTGTACATAACAATATTGCTTCATACCGAATAATTTATTTCGTGTAAGAAAATAACAGCTTTAAATGTAATATGTTAATTATTAAATCGTACATTTAAACTGAATTCTCCAAGTGTTGTTGAGAAAATTACCTCGAGTTCATAATGAGAAAAATATGCAATGACCTAGTAGACATGCGCATGATTGCTTGGAACATCAGACGTCATCAGTCGTCACTTTATTCAAACACGAAACAATACATGTACTTCCCCATTCCACAAATACCTGACTAATATATATGGTATTTGATTCAAATTAAAAGCTGATGCAATACCTATTAATAAGAGCGGCTAGTGTCAGATTCGTAAATTATAATATGTAAAATAATCAAAACTTAGACCAAATTGAACATTTTACATTTAATTAAAAATATTATTGAGTAGGATTTTTATGATTTCGTTTTTGATTAGCTATTTATGTCGATAGAGTTGATCTCTGATATAGGCTCTATATATTGAATTTCATTTTAATAATTTAACATTTACTGATATAACTTAAGACGACAAAATAAAAATACTCTAACTTAATGGCTTATACTGGAAGATTCTGCAAATAATATTGCATTCAACTTATATATACATACATAAAATAATGACATGAGATTAATTGATGCTAAAAATCCAATAGCCTGCAATTAAAATAAAACAATTATGAAAAAATTAAAAGGTACCAAAGCCCATTTTATCAACAGTAATCTAACAAGAGGTTGTATTTTTCTGAAAAAATCACGAGCAACAAAGTCACGAGTGATTTTGTCTAATAAAAACTCAACCTCGCGATGGATTTGGAGTGAATAATTAGCGAATAATACATCAGAAGCTACACATAATTATAATGTTTAATATTTACCTAATGTGAGATTATGTACTCCGATTTCTAAGCCGGTTGGATAGTTAATAAATAATAGTTTTAAAAAACTAAAACAACATTCTTTATTAGAAAACCGAACTAAAAAAATGAAAAATAATTTTAATTTCCAACATGCTTGGGATAAATAATTTTACCATCAAAAGCGTGGGGTGCTCTTTATCAATTAATATATTTGATAATAAACAGATATTGGTAAAAGTAAAGTCTCTAAGAAGAAAATGTAAAAATCATAAAAAGCACCCCACGCTTTGATGGTAAAATTATTTATCCTAAGCATGTTGGAAATTAAAATTATTTTTCATTTTTTAGTTCGGTTTTCTAATAAAGCGTGTTGTTTTAGTTTTTTAAAACTATTTTTTATTTTTTAGTTTTAATATTTTACAGAATAAGATAAAAATGTAAATATCTTTAAATTCGATTCTATTGTAGTATCAGCTGAAAGTAATACTCTTCAAAAAAACTCCCAGCCGGATTTGAACCAGCGACCTATGGATTACATAAATTATATACCACTAGAGTGTACCGCTCTACCAACTGAGCTCTTACAACGATTGACTAAAAAGTCGACAAGTCCGCAACCTATTATACCAGTTTTAATTTTTTTGATTTTCTGATGATTCAGGGCAGGATTCTAGAAAAAATGAAATTATTGTATTGTCACGGGTCCTTTACAAGTACACAAAGTTTCAAGTCGATGCAATGTTTCTAAGTGGGTGAAAATCGTGTTAAAAAATTTCGTTACATAGATACAAAGACACTTTTTTTTTATTTTCTAATGATTCTGGCTAGGATTTTAGAAAACAAATATGAAATTATTATATTGTCACGGGTCCTTTACACGTATACAGAGTTTCAAGTCGATCCAATGTTTCTAAGTGGGTGAAAATCGTGTTCAAAAATTCCGTTATGTAGATACAAAGCCAATTTTTTTTCTGATGATTCTGGCCATGATTTTAGAAACAAAATATGAAATTATTGTATTGTCACGGATCTTTTACAAGTATGCAAAGTTTCAAGTCGATCCAATGATTTTTAGTGGGTGAAAATCGCGTTAAAAGATTCAGTTACATAGATACGAGTCAAGCTAATATAAAGCGTGTAAAAATAACATATTTTTACTGTTAAATATCTTTGGGTTTGGGAAAAATCAACAACAGATTATTATATGAGAAATAACTTAACAATAATGAAGATTCATTATACAACATTATAAAATATTTTAGAGTAACAGAATTAAATTAATATAAAATTATGGAATATTCATTTATATTAATTTTGAATAATACCTCAACGGAACACATCATGAATCTTATAAAAGTTAATAACAGAACTAACCTTTTCTTTTTTGGTAATTTTTGAAGTTGCTTTCTTCTCGCATTTCTTGCCGTACTATATCGATCGTACGTTGTTGAGTCGATATCCCTGTGAAGGAATTAATTTACGGAGATATCTCTCATGACGAACAGGAAGAGGCAATTTTATCAATCAGGAAGAGGCAAAATTATCGGTCTATTAGATAAATAGTCATTTGTTAGGACTATTTAACGAATAAAATTAAGCTCTTTACTCACAAAACATTTAAATATAGTTATTTAAATATTTATATATCTAATGTAAACGACGATTTGAAAACATATGAAAAACGATTGGTGCGCTTCATTTGCTTCTTTTGTTCATCACTGCAACCAGATCATATTATTTATTGCCAAAAGGAACGCAGTATTGTAAGAATGCACTCTAGTGCATAGAGAACGAAGTTAGAAAGTCAGTCACTGCAAAATAATGCTATGGCCTATTCAGAATGTTAAAAAGGAGGTGCTTTTTTATTATGATAAACTTTAGTTGTTAAATTCTAGGCGAAACACGAATGTGATTGGTTGTAAATAAAAAATCATTGAAATATGATTTGTCGTTGACTCCCATTTGGGGCATGAGTTAAATAGTTACTGTAATTATGTTACGGGTATCTCATATTGTATTTTATATTGCTGTATTCCTGCTTTATTTCCGTTAAGATTAGCCATCATGATTATATTTTTCTAACAAAGATTTATAGAAGATGAAAGTTAACATTACTATACAACCGGGTACCAGTAAGTGAAACCTGCAAGAGAATTATTATACAAATTAGATCCTCCTGCATGTGACGTATAGGTCTTATACGTAATGGAGAAATCTTTTATCCGTTGGGGGTAAGCGTTAGATTCTACTTTAAAGTTCTGTTCTAGTGGGTTAGTATGTATCATGCTCGCCTCTTGTTTTGAGATTCTGGGTTCAAATGGATTTTTCAGAGCATCAAAATCTTCGAAAGAAAAGTAATTCTATGGGTCCCGAGTCTTAGATTTATTGCACGTAAAATAATCCAAGCCTGAAATAAGAGGCCACTGAACAAAATTTGTCAGCTCTTTCATGCTGAGTATTGAATTGCGATTCTAATATTCTGAGAGTCGTTAAATAAAATACTCTCACTACCATGTTTCGCTAAAAACCGCGGTAATTTCTTAAAATGATTCACGATATATTTTTAAGTGACCACCTCAAAAAAAAATTAATTTTTAATAATTATCTTTTTTCATCCCTAACCATAAGATAATATTTCTGTTTTACAAAGTATAGTATAATATTGTTATAATAAGCTACAGCTCTAACATGCCTTTGTGTCGAAATAAGGTTTCAAAATATTCGGAGATTTAATAATAATAACCATAGTAAATAAGAAAAATAATAGTAAGATAATTCACGATATATCGATTGTAGGATTTGTAAAAATTATAACCGAACTAAAATCGAAACTTAATTCAAGTAAAAATTGAAGCCTTTCTCCAAAACCCAATGCCCAACCACGTATATGCTGAAGGTATAAGACTTATATAGTCATATGTTTATATATATATATATATATATATATATATTACAGGTAAACCGGGAAAATGTCAATATCACTTTTCTAACCTTCCAAATTTAACATAACTAGAGAGAAAAAACTGGTATCGTAGCCATTAATTCAAACAAACTTAAATAACTAAAACAAATAATGCACTACTACGCGTAGATTATTCAGTAATTTTTTGGCAATAACAGAGGTTAGATTTTAACAGTCGTTGAATTATCATTATTTTTCTATCAAATATTACGTAATTAAGTAATTACTTAAAATGCTCCTGAGTTGGAATTTAAACCCAAAATCTCGAACTTTAACGCTGGCGCCAGCTCAGGTGCACAATTCTCTCTCCAGTTATAACTATAAGCATTCATTTACATATATATATTTAATATATATTATCTCTTGAATATATTGTTAGCATACATTAGGAGATTGATCGCTAAATTAAATAATCATGAACACATCAGAGATTACTTGATAATTAATATTGCTTACTAAAAAAATGTTGTCTACTTACATGGGTGGATTTCTATAGTTCTTCCTATTTGTCATTAAGGCACGTGGATGGCTTGAGAAAGTATAGGTTGGTGATTTAGGTCCATATCCATTTGGAATAAGCAAGTTATGACCCATATTTTCTATCGCATTCATTTGGACAGTTACTAATTTACACAAATTCTTCAATAATTACTTTTTTAAGTTGAACACAGTCAAAATTATATCATCCAGTAGATAAAAGTTAAACAATTTGGCACACGTTAAGTTACTTTATGCAGGAACAAGATTATCACAAAATATCGACATATAGCTGAATAATCCCGCGCTACACTGATGCTAAGCCATGCCTTCAATTCTCTGTTGACAGCCATTTGTGTTTATACACTGCGGTAGCCATAGCAACTGTAGGAGTGCGCTGTTTCTCCACCCTGTGGCACCACATGTGTGAGTAAATAAACTTGGTCAATGAAGCCGATAAAAGTATTTCCTGTTAGTTTAAAATATCATATCTGACATATGATTGAATACTACAGATTAAAGCAACACCGTTTCTGTCACGCACAAACTAAAAATTCAAGATGATGATAGCTCGTTGGCGAAATCAATAAATAGGCCTAGCACATATATATATATCCATTCATAGTAATTCTGCCCGAAGGCAGGTCCTTCACTGCAATCATAGCATTTTCATGTTATGCTTGCAGCTTTACTAGGGAATTATAGGTGCGGTAGCTTCCCGTTCGAACTTAAAATCAAAATGAATATATATTTTTTTTTTCAAATGTCTCAAGTTTGTCTTTCAACATTCCTGGTTTCTCTCCTGGCATGGCGTACTTGTAACCCACTTCTGAGGTTGGGGCGCCTGGAAGGCGGGGTTACGTTGCCTCGATGATATGATGGGTGATGATAGTGATGATAATGGTGCGCCAGGAGAGTCCCTAATCCTAAGCTTAACCTAAGATGAATATGAATGATGATTGCGATGACCATATGATTTCGGAGACCGTTTGGGCCTTAAAGTGTTCCTGACATTTGTCTTACAGGTGAGGAAAAACCCCGATAAAAACCTCACCCAGAAAAACTGTCCCGACCGGGAATCGAAACCGGGCGGGCCCGCTGCGTGACAAGGCAGCACGCTACCCCGAGACCGCAGCGGTGGACAAATCAAAATACATATTTGATATATGGATATTCGAGGTCTACAGTAGATCAGATTCTTAGTATAGGACAGATTTTAGAAAACATTTAAAAATATAAAGCACTGTACATTAACTACAGGTATGACATATATCGCTCATGGCACACAAGAGTGATGCATTTTAAATTTCTGAACTCCCTTTAAAACTGATTTCAAAAATAAGAACAATTACAGATCTTGTCTCAACGTAATTCTTATAAAAGTACGTTAGATTTTTGGGCATCAGAATATAAACTCGGCGTATCTTCTAAACATATTAGGAAAAATAGCATTTTTACAAAATTTTTATTCATGTGCAATTAAAATAATTCTAACCACATTTCGCAATTTTCATATGTGCACTTTATAGGATTAAATATATTGCAAAAATAATTTTGAAATTCTCCCTAGAATTAATTGTGGATTAATTCATCTTAACATCTTGTTTCTCCAAACATGACATACTGGCCTTGTTTTACTTGTGTTCTGATTCATCCAATATAATGTTATTGTTATATTTACATATATTGGAGTTCAATATATTTAAGCAAGGTATATAGCAATCATCCAAACTGTACCAACTCTAAATTTTGTCAGTGTTATATTCGATAGAATCATATTTGTTTTGGTTATTATGTTTTGTTTGTGTTTAGATTTCGAAATTAAATATCACTGGACAAATTAATTGATATAAATAAATAAATAATTAAATATATATATATATATATATATAATCTACCAGAATTAATTTATTAAAGTAAAGTATCAATCTACAGGCTTGGTAGACCCTTGGGGTAGATGGATGTTGAGATTTCCATCTTTCTAGCCAATCGCCATAGAATGTCCACTGGGTTGTCAGCTTTGTGTGATTGGCTGCCTTTACCCCCAAAACAGGCGTCTGTAAATGTAAATTACATTAAGAGCTGAGTAGACACTAGAGATAGTTTGTTCCAGCTAAAAATCCTGACCCATTGACAATCTAAACCCACGACCTTCCGGCTTGTAGTGTAATTCCTCAAACTATCACACTACAACGTGGGCCATTAAAATTGCTTCAAATCATGAACATTATATTTTCTATTGTGTCAGAATTAATGAGAAACTAACTAAAATGGAAATACAGTAAAAATCTTGATTTCTTGAGCTACAAAAAGGTCTTGTCTCATTTGTGCTGCTATGCACACCTATAAATTATACTAAATATATTTATTTGTAAAAAGTTTAAAAAAATAGTAGCTTCATAATATTTTTGTGTCATAATTTTCATATTTTGTTATTAAGATTTCATATTTTGGTATACAATTTTCTTCTTGTAATTCCTCGCTCTAATTATAACAGTGTTGTGTAGGAAAATGTTGAATGAATACCAGTGGATAATGTACACCTGTCACGATATGACGTCACTTTAACTCTCTGTTCAATCGTAACCGGGAAACCGAATGTTATAAAATTAATGCACTCAATGAAGTATGAAGAACGTTTGAAGCAGAGATGGACCGAATAATTCGTGGTTTAGGCGATTATTGGAAAGAATAAGTCAGATTTTTACTTCGGTCTGTTTATAATTTAGCCGGTCTTGACGGTGAAATGACTCACGTGGTAGCCTTTCAGACTCGTGTTAGGGAGGTCCCGGTTTCAAACTACAACAAATCTAGAACTAAACAAATGTTACCTAGAATACTAAAGGCGTCTTTTAATAAGAAAAAAAAAGTCACCTGAATTATACAGTTTAACATTCTAGTACACAATAAATTGTATCTAATAGTAAAAATACAAATTATTGTATGGGTATGTTAACCCATTCGCCTCAAAAGACGAAGTAGGCTCGCCGGCAGTTAAATGGCCTTCAACTCAGAAGACAATGTCTACACTCGCTTAACTCTGCTGTTATACATTTTGCAAAATTTGGTACATCCCTTGGTAGTGTAATCTTTTCTTAACATTTATGAATAGTAGAGAAATGTGTTTTTGCCTTCACCCTTATTGTGATCTCAAGTACCGTTATATTTTGTTTGTTTTGAATGTATGAAAATATATAATATAATTTACGGTAACTTTAACCCGGGTCTGGGATAATGCATTGTGTGTTCATCCTGAAGCAAATGGATTAATAACCACGAACGAAAGGGACGCTGAGGCGAAATTCAAATTATGTTTCTTACGAAAGCGCTCAATGGGGGCATCAAATCGAGGTATACTCAAAGAATTCGGTACATTTTGGGAACAATAAGATGCAAAATTACAGGTGTAACGTATTGGTTGGCCATAAGAGCAGTGTGTTTTAACGGACAAACAAGGGAAAGATTCCACAAGATTTCAGCTCCCCAGAAATTTTACTTTGTTCTCTTTTGTCCGAACTCACAACACAGATTTCTTTCTGAATATATAATTTAATTCACCGGATATTGTATTCACTTTATTCGTTTTTTAATTTGATTCGAACTACTGCTACTGCTTATGATGATGATTGTGATGATTTGTTGATGTCAATGATGATAATATATAGTGTTAGCCTAAGAGAAGGTCTTTCAATGCAAACTCAGCATTCTCCACTCTTTCCTTAACTCAGCTTTCGTTTTTGTATCCACATACAAACTATTTATTTTAATATTGTCTATCATCGGATGTCTTTTTCTGCCTCTAACTTTTTTTTCCGTTGAGCATTCCTTCTACGGCATCCGTCAGCAGGCAGTTTCTTCTTTTACTCCTCTTTATGATTTCCAGCATTGTTCTTCCTTCATCCACTCTATCTAGCACAGCTTTATTTTTTATTTTGTCTTAATTTTTTACGTTCCATTCTTCTCCATAGCCACATCTCAAAAGCTTCCAGTCGCTTTTCCTCATTCCGTCGTAATGTCCAAGTCTCTGCACAATACAGCTACACTCCATGATGATAATAATAACACATTATTTTACATTAATCTATTTTCAATATAAAATTTTAATTAACTGTTTCTTATACTCATATTTCAAGCTCTCTAATTTTATTCGAATATGTCATAATGTAGGCAAACAGTTTTCAAATACTTTTGAAATTCACAATGTATTAAAGCAAGGAGATGCACTATCTCGCCTACTATTTAATTTTATAGTATAACATGCAATCAAATATTTAGAGGATGGAGAAGGCCTACAACTCAATGGTGTTTATAAGCTGTTAGTTTATGCCGATGATGTAGAATTATTAGGCGATAGCGATGAGATACCAAAGACCAACACGCACACACGGGAAAACTGCACTTAAACTAGAGTGAAATATATAGAATAACAGTGTGTATGCGCCAGAGTTTGTAGAGCTATCGATAACCCATAATCGAACCACATATTGATTATCATCCTCGATTACTATCTGTCGCTATGAAATTTAAATGACCAATATTTGTAATAAATCCCCAAATCTATGTTAAAAATATATTATATTAATAATATTAAAATTACGGCTCAACTGCACTTCTACTAGCGCATAATTTTTCTGTTATATTGTTGTAAACTATAGCTTTTGTTCTGTACTTACCATCATTTTCTAATATTTTAAAACGTTTTAAAACAATTTTTATAAGATTATTAGACAATTTTAAAGTATTTATTTAAATACGCAAATCGCAATATTATGAGACTGTTAGACTGTTGACGCTAACTGCTATTTTCTCCACAGAGTATATTACTTAGTCTATGATTTTTCTATCGCTGTTTTGGGTTATCGCTGGTTGGATCAGCGTTAGAGAGTGATAAGTAAGTGTACACCCATTTTTAATAAACGTTTGGTAACTCACTATGATGTTTGTGGGTTATCATTCAATGATAACGTTATCGCTGCTACTTCTAACTGCTACCGTGTATTCGCAGTTCTTTGCAGTTTTGAGATAGTGTAAGTGCAGTTTTTCCAAAATTACTAAACGTTTATTAAAAGTGGGTGTACACTTACTTATCACTCCCTAACGCTGATCCAACCAGCGATAACCCAAAATAGCGATAGAAAAATCATGGACTAAATAATATACTCTGTGGAGAAAATAGCAGTTAGCATCACAATATTTCTAACGGTGTCATTAATATTGTGATTTGAATATTTAAATAAATACTTCAAAACTGTCCAATAATGTTATAAAAATTGTTTGGAAAAGTCTAAAATATTAAATAATGTTAGTAAATACAAAAGAAGAGCTATAGTTTACAATAATATTATAACTGAAAAATCAAGCGCTAGTACAAGTGCAGTTGAGCCCGCACACACTATTGAGTAACACTAAGAAACTGGGGCTGGGAAAAACATTAATAAAACTAAATATATCTTCAGATATAGGAATACATTACATAATGAAAATTTAGTTAACGACACATGAGTAAATGTTCAGAAAGTGAATGAATTCAAATACCTAAGAACAATAATTATAAACAGGAATAATATGGAGAGAGATTAAACATAGGCTCAAATCTGAAAACGCATTATATTATGCATTACACGGACTCTTGTTGTCCCACGTTATAAACATCAAACTGAAAATATAAAAAAGTGTTATTTGTCCGTTATATGGATGATGAAAAATGATTTCTTACTTTAAGGGAGGGAAAAAATATTTTGAATATTTGAGAATAAAGTTCTTAGGAAAAATTTTAATCGAAGACAGATGAACAGACAGGCGGACGGAGAAGACTTCATAACAGTGGGCTATATGATTTTTATGGGAAACCAGCTATAAATGTATATGAAGTAATCTACCGAAGTGATGGTTCAATTGAAAACAGACTATATTAATGGTTTCTACAGTCCAGTTCTGATAACTGTAGCCGTCTTGGTGCGTGGCAGGAGAGAACATTGCAGAGTGGGGGAGAGAACTAGTAGCCAAGCAGAAAACATTTTCTTATTAATAATAATAACAATAATAAAATATTTTTTTATGAAAACAGTGCTATCCTATAATGAACACTCGGCTCAACTGCACTTCCACTAGCGTTTGATTTTTCAGTTTATTGTTATAAACTATAGCTCTTCTTCGGTATTTACTAACATCATTTAATATTTTAAACTTTTTCAAACCATTTTTATAACATTATTAGACAATTTTGAAGTGTTCATTTAAATACGGAAATCACAATATTATGACACTGTTAGGCATTATTGTGATGCTGCTATTTTCTCCACAGGGTATATTACTTAGTCTATGATTTTTATATCGTTGTTTTGGGTTACCGCTGGTTGGATCAGCGTTAAGGAGTGATAAGTAAGTGTACACTCATTTTTAATAAACGTTGGTAATTTTAATATTATTCATATATATTTTTAACGTAGATTTGGAGATTTATTGCAAATATTGGTCATTTAAATTTCATAGCGACGGATAGTAATCGAGGAAGATACTCGATATGTGGTTCAATTGTGGTTTATCGCTGGCTCTATAGACTATGGCGCATGCGCACTGTTATTCTATAGGACTTTGAAAATATTTCACGCTAGTTTAAGTGCAGTTTTTCCAAACACTCTAAACTTACTAGACAACAAAATATTCACTAACACAGAACTAGTAAATAAGAACACTCAACGTTTAGTAACTATTATGTTTTCTAAACTGAGGATAGTTGCTGGCAGTAACTGCAATTCGCCTTCCCCTCTTACCACACCAAACACCATAGACCCCTCAAAAGCGGCTAAAGAAGCCAGAACTGAACTGTACGCGCGCGTGCAGTGGTCCATAAATTGAAAACTGACCATATTAACACCATGTATCTGCCTGGCAAAGAGCCCAAAGAATATAGTGGATGGTACTGAATATCACTCATACATAAACATTCACACACATATTAGTAAACAAGCGCAGTCTGCAGATCAGAAGAAAGTGAGCAGCAAAAATGTCTTATGCAATTCATATTCATTTATCAGCCATCATGTCATCAGTTTAATATAACAGAACCTTCCAGATGCCCCAATCTCATAAATAGGTTGCAATTCTGTCAGTGACAGGAGAGGAAGCCAGAAATGTTCAAAGGGTTTTATATAATAAGTTATGAATTGCGCCTATTACGAAAATCACTACTTCTAAATATACAAGCACAACGCCGTGCATTTCTACCCAGATGGACCACACAATTAAATAAACTTGCGTAATCAAATAGTATCCTGGCTATAGTAATTATGAGGCTAATTCTAGACATAAATGTAATAAAGTTGAGTAGCAATCAGATAAGGCGGAGAAATGATCTGAGTAAACATTAAGTACACTAATAGCAAATTACGTAACGTAAAATGGGAAACTAGACTGAATACTAAGTTAATATTATAGAAGGTTCTCAGATTACATAAAACATTGAATTACATTATATATATATATATATATATATACACATTCGTATTTAACATAATAAATAGATTTAAATAAACATACGTTTCTCGAGAAAACAAAGAACAATATTAATGAACATATAACCGTAAACAAATAAATAGAATAAGAATACATACCCATATATACATCTAGATGTTCATTCATTCCAAAGTAACATTTCTTGTAATCACCGCAAACGTACATGGTAAAAAGAGCCAACCACATTCTTTCACCAAAACAAAACTTACAAAGGACTGTTGCTCGTGCAAGCATAGCTCAACCTTATAATAATTATAATGTAGGTCCGATGAAGCAGGCGGTGACGTAAGGATGAGGAAGGTATTGTATTGCTGGCTTGACTTGACAGAGAGAGAGAGAGCTAGTGATACAAGGGTAGATCGTTCACCACTTTAGTCCAGATACAAAAGAAAGAACCCACCCTGTTGTCAGTTTTCCTCTTCCCCCTTTCCTCTATTAACATCTGGTGAAGAAACACAGGCAACGCTGGTGCGATGAGAGAGGTGAGTACAGTTGTCTCATTCTACAAATTTCTCGTAAACTTAAACCAGAGAGACTATAATAAGTAAGAGATTGGAAAACGGGATGCAGTTTTCCTATTAAAACTACGAGATTCCGCCGGCAATACATCTATAACAGCCGATGCGTCAGGCTCTGGACATGGTTTTGCCCATCTTTAGACTTATTTTAATAACTTCAAACCGCTCTGTTAAGGTAAATACCGTAGCAACTCCCTTATACTACACCAATTAACTTATTAATTAACCCCATAATTATTCGAAGTTCAAAATTGAATTGGGCATACATTTTCCAAATTTTCATAAGTATTAAAAATTATTCTCAAAATCCCATTAAAATTCCATAAAAAGTAACAAAATTAAATAATTCAATTATAACACTAATTTATTTAGAATAACTTATCTATTAAATAATTTAAAATAATTATTTAAATTTCATAAACTACTCTGTTAAGGTTTCTAGTGGTTTCCTTATTGTCAAGGTAAATACCAGAGCAGTCCCCTTAGTTCCACTAGTAGAGTCATTATTTTTCATTAAATTAACACATAATGCCGGAAAAGAATTGATAAAAAAGAGGATTTAATTTCTTCAATTGAGCTACAGCAGCCTTCCCACCAAACAATCACCGAACTTCGAAGGGTCCATTACATACAAATATTTTAAAAAAATTACTATGTCCAAAAATTTCGATTTAAAAAATACAAGTTCTTATATTCCACCGAAAACGTAGGGACACTCACATCGCGACCGTCGCCCGCCAATCACGCATCCGAGGTTTGGTAAAGCGCTTACAGTGCTCACATAGACCTACGGAAAATTTCGAAGTCCAAAATTACAACACCCAAAATTTTGCTGTCTTCAACATTCCACCGGGAATGGAGAACCCCTTACAGCGGGCGCACCGCCTGCCAACATATGGCAAGCCGGCCAAATTAAGCCCGGGCATGGCCATTACCTGGATGGGTGACAGCTAGGGAACTTTATATACTGAGCTCTGATTGGTCCATCACTATACATATTTAAACAATCTTTTATCGATTGCATTACAAAATTAACATTATAATTAAGGTACATAAAAGTACTAATTCTAAAAAAATAATAAAAATCCGACTTTCACGGAAATGAATCAAATTTACACATATATACCTCGATAGGTACAGGAGCCAATCAGCACGGAGCACGAATATAGCTACAACTCTTATGTCATGCGGCGAATGATTTTCAGTGTTTTCATTTTTTTTCAAATGCCCCAGGTTTGTCTTTTCGACATTTCTGGTTTCTCTCCTGGCATGGCGTACTTGTAACCCACTTCTGAGGTTGGGGCGCCTGGAAGGCGGGGTTACGTTGCCCGATGGTATTATGGGTAATGATGATAATAATGGTGCGCCAGGAGAGTCCCTAATCCTAAGCTTAACCTAAGATGAATATGAATGATGATGATTGCGATGGCCATATGATTTCGGGGACCGTTTGGGCCTTAAAGTTTTCCTGACATTTGTCTTACAGGTGAGGAAAAACCCCGATAAAAACCTCACCCAGAAAAAGTGTCCCGACCGGGGATCGAACCTGGGCCCGCTGCGTGACAAGGCAGCACGCTACCCCGAGACCACAGCGGTGGACGTGTTTTCATATATTAAATTGAGTAATTACTTCGGCATTACTTCAATTTTTTGGGGTTAATGGACTCAGTCTTCGTTCCCTTGTCAGCCTCAGATGAAGTTGGCCGTCAGTCGTGGTAGCTGCAAATCAAGCCGCATTCCACGCTGTCCATCTTGATTTTCTTTGACTCTTTGACTTTGAGCTAGGATGGAGTTTTCAGAGGACTTAGAAAACACATTTTTAGGATGCACAGTACAATGTCATAAAATACAACTAGGTGGCATTGAAAAAAAAAACCTGGCATTGCGCAGATATATACTTATCCCAATCTACTTGTCAATAGTTAACTTAGCAACTCCAAAAACTGTTGATTCAGGACTAATTTCAACATTTTAATGTTTACCATTCTCACCTTCCATGCAAATGGGGGCTGCGATTGGACTTGAACACCACTGAAGTCGTCATAATTTCAACTCAGTGACCCCGAAACCTATGAAGTTATTGTTCATTATTATTTTTACATGTCATCCCTTCTCACTCCACTAGGGATGTAGGGGTTTAAATATCATCAAAACTGTAACCAATGAATTAAAAAAAAAATTAATGACCTAAAAAACTATGGATTAGAAATTAAATCTCGACATTTTCAACATTCTTTCATACTTTTTACTCCTCACCTATTATGGGTTCCACGAGTCAATTTCAGCTTAGATGGCATCTGGACTATAACCGATAATATTAGCAACTTCAAAACTATGAATTGGGCACCATAATGTAATTTTGGGTCCCGTGACGTAGCTGAGCTGTTTAAAACATGTAGCCTTGGTGCAGAGCTACGGAACTTGCGGTGGTTCCAGTCCCCATGGACGAAGAAAATTTCTCATGGAATTTTGGTCAGTATGGGACCGGCGACCATGCAGCATCGTGACTAATTTGAGCAGCTACAATAAGTAGTGGCTCCAAGTTGAGAAAATCACGTATATCGGCTGGAGGAGCCGACATATTGACCACATGTCACTCCTACACTGGCTGCATGATCGCCCACCTCTGCGATTAACACATGTGAATGTGAGGCCAGCAGCTAGTTGTAGGCCAAAGGGCCTTCTAGACCTGTAGCGCCATTTAAAAGAAAAATGTAATTTAGAAATTTTATTTTTCAACGATTCTCACTCCTCTTACGAGTGACAGGAGTAAAAATTGGACTTAAATTTCATCTGCACACTCACTAATTTGATATAGCATCTGCAAATGCTATGGATTTCACATCGATATTAGTTGTTACTGGTTATTACACGCTTTATATTAGCTTGACCTGTATCTATCTATCTATCTATCTATCTATCTATCTATCTATCTATCTATCTATCTATCTATCTATCTATCTATGTAACTGAATCTTTCATCGCGTTTTTCACCCACTTAAAATAATTCGATCGAATGAAATTTTGTATACGTGTAAAGGACCCGTGACAATACAATAATTTCGTATTTATTTTCTAAAATCCTGGCCAGAATCATCATAAAATCAAAAAAAGTGTTTTTGTATTTATGTAACGGAATCTTTGAACACGATTTTCACCCACTTAGAAACATATGATAGACTTGAAACTTTGTATACTTGTAAAGGACCCGTGACAATACAATAATTCCATATTCATTTTCTAAAATCCTGGCCAGAATCATCAGAAAATCAAAAAAAGTGTTTTTGTATTTATGTAACGGAATTTTTGAACACGATTTTCACCCACTTAGAGACATTGGACCGACTTGAAACTTTGTATACTTGTAAAGATCCCGTGACAATACAATAATTTCATATTTATTTTCTAAAATCCTGGCCAGAATCATCATAAAATCAAAAAAAGTGTTTTTTGTATTTATGTAACGGAATCTTTGAACACGATTTTCACCCACTTAGAAGCATTGGATCGACTTGCAACTTTGTATACTTGTAAAGGACCCGTGACACTATAATAATTTCATATTTTATTTCTAAATTTCTAGCCATAATCATCAGAAAATCAAAAACATTAAAACTGGTATAATAGGTTACGAACTTGTCGACTTTTTAGTCAATCGTTGTCAGAGCTCAGTTGGTAGAGCGGTGAACTAGTGGTATATAATTTTAGTAATCCATAGGTCGCTGGTTCGAATCCGGCTGGGGAGGATTTTTTTTAGAAGAGTAATAATTTTAGCTCATACTACAATAGTATGGAATTTAAAGATATTTACATTCTTATCTTATTCTGTAAAATATTAAAACTAAAAAATAAAAAATTAAATAATAATTTTAAAAAACTAAAAGAACACGCTTTATTAGAAAACTAAAAAAATGAAAAATAATTTTAATTTCCAATACGCTTGGGATAAAATAAAGTGGTCAACAAAAAAATCATCTCCAACACATATAGAATAAAATTAGAGTTATCAACAAAAAGAAAATCATTTTACCATCAAAAGCGTGGGGTGCTCTATATCAATTAATATATTTGATAATAAACAGATATTGGTAAAAGTAAGCTTTCTAAGAAGAAAATGTAAAAATCATAAAAAGCACCCCACGCTTTTGATGGTAAAATTATTTTCTTTTTGTTGATAACTCTAATTTTATTCTATATGTGTTCGAGATGATTTTTTTGTTGACCACTTTATTTTATCCCAAGCGTATTGGAAATTAAAATTATTTTTACACGCTTTATATTAGCTTGACCTGTATCTATCTATCTATCTATGTAACGGAATTTTTCAACGCGATTTTCACCAACTTAAAATCATTGGATCGACTTGTATACTTGTAAAAGACACGTAACGATACAATAATTTCATATTTTGTTTCTAAAATCATGGCCAGAATCATCATAAAATAAAATAAAGTGTATTTGTATCTATATAACGGAATTTTTTAACACGATTTTCACCCACTTAGAAACATTGGATCCACTTGACACTTTGTATACGTGTAAAGGACCCATGGCAATACAATAAGTTCATATTTATTTTCTATAATCCTGGTCAGGATCATCAGAAAATAAAAAAGTGTCTTTGTATCTATGTAACGGAATCTTTGAACACGATTTTCACCCACTTAGAAACATTGCATCGACTTGAAAATTTGTATACTTGTAAAGGACCCGTGACAATACAGTAATTTCATATTTTATTTCTAAAATTCTGGCCAGAATCATCAGAAAATAAAAATAAAATGAAAACTGGTATAATAGGTTGCGGACTTGTCGACATTTTAGTCAATCGTTGTAAGAGCGCAGTTGGTACAGCGGTGAACTCTAGTGGTATATAATTTCAGTAATCCATAGGTCGCTGGTTCAAATCCGGCTGGGAGGTTTCTTTCTTTTTTTTTTTTACTTTTAGCTCATACTACAATAGTATGGAATTTAAAGATATTTACATTTTTATCTTATTCTGTAAAATATTAAAACTAAAAAATAAAAAACAAATCATAGTTTTAAAAAACTAAAACAACACGCTTTATTAGAAAACCGAACTAAAAAAATGAAAAATAATTTTAATTTCCAACATGAATAATTTTACCATCAAAAGCGTGGGGTGCTTTTTATGATTTTTACATTTTCTTCTTAGAGACTTTGTTTTTACCAATATCTGTTTATTATTAAATATATTAATTGATAAAGAGCACCCCACGCTTCTGATGGTAAAATTATTTATCCCAAGCGTGTTGGAAATTAAAATTATTTTTCATTTTTTTAGTTCGGTTTTCTAATAAAGCGTGTTGTTTTAGTTTTTTAAAACTATGATTTATTAAATATCAAATCCCTCTTGCGGGTGATAGGAGTATCTTACCTCCCAGTATCGTTTCCATACTATAAGTCGCATATGTACTAACTAACTAACTCACTGGAATTATCGAACCCATAGGTTCATAGCCGCGCGAACGTAAGCTCCCTATCCTGAACTAATGTTATACAATCATCCCCGTATAATCAACTTCTCTCAAATCACGGTTAATGTTATTCTCCCACCTCATTCTTGGTCTACCTACTGATTGCTTTCCATCTGGTATTCCTACAATATATTTCCATGAACCTCTTTCATTCCCCATTCGTGCCACATTTACTACCCCTTCTATGCGAAGTAACTGTTCTTATTACAACTGGTTTCCTATAAACATCATTAGCTCACTTATTTAGTCTTCTCCATTCACTTGTTCAACTCTCTTTGGTCCTAAATTTTTCCTAAGAATGTTATTCTCATAAACACGTAATATTTTCTCCTCTCATTAAGTAAGAGTCCACGTTTCGCACCCATGTAGTATAACTGAGAGCATAACTGTTTTATATATTTTCAATTTAACTTTTTAGGAGAAGTTGGGATAAGAGTCCCTGTAATGCATAATAGCATGGATTTCCAGAATTGAGCCTGTGATATTTGTTGCTAGTTATTTTAATTAAGCCACTAATGCAAACACATATGTATTCAGTTTGTTTGAAATTGCTCCAAGCACGAACACAATAGTTTACATTCCACTTTCTCTTACCCCCGTGTGGTAGATCCCTCACAGTCAGTCTTCCTGGTTGTAATATATTACATACATAAGGACTTTATTAAACTAAATGTATGATCCATACAATGTTATTTACAAATATGGATCGCACGGGCAGTAAACAATAAGTTGGTGTTTGGTAATAATATACTTAAAAAAACACAATAATATTACAATTAGATATCAATATAACTAGATTATACATTAACTTAGTTATGTAGAATTATTACGAATTACTGGTATTGCAATTAACTAACATATTTATTTATTCCTGAATAAGTGTTGTTCTTATTTTCCGCGTTTTGTCCAGAAATCTACCCAAGTTTATCCAATTTTCTGGGTTTACCAGTAACTCGTAGCATGTCAATCTTTCACGATTTGAATTTAGAAATCTTTTCGGTAATAACTGATGCCTCCAATATTCTAAATCGTTACATTTTCCTAATCTCGTCTTCAAAGCTCCCGCACATTGGACATATTCACATATCGTGATCGTCGCTAATTTTTAAAAATTCCCATGCCCCTAACCTGAACTAATATGTGAACCAGGTTGGGTTATAATTGTTCCAGGCATTCAACACTTACGTTGCCGTATGCATACACACGTATGTACACCCTTAGACAAAAAAATGAGTCATCTCTTGATTCAATCAACCGATCGGGGAACTTCGTGAGCACTCGCAGAAGCCTTATTCACATTAACACGTTTTCAGTAATTGTACTGTGTTGTTTGCTAGTTAACGTAGTGCACACTCAAGTAACATAAAAGAGAGAGCTTGCCTTTGTGTGTTTCCGTGGTCGAGAGGTTTAACACACAACATCTGCGTTCGTAACCTCACGGGTTCGATTCCCGTTCTACTTTTTTTTTTTACTAAATGTTAGGATAGCATTTCGCCTGTAATATAGTTTCATATTTAATTTTATATTTGAGTTTTATGGCTTTAATGCACACACAAAACACATAAATTAAAACCTTCTAATAATTAAATGAAGAAAGAAAATAATATCTTCTAAAATGAAACTTTAACAAAAACAAAATCAATATCGGGTGTATGAATCCTCAACATCTATTGCCGCCTTCAATCTGCGGGACATTGATGCAATCAAATTTCTACAGACACGTGGATGATCGGCTAGAGCATCCCAGGCGTCTTGAATTTGTGCCCATAAGACATCTTTCGTTTTTTCGTGCATCTGCAGGCCAATTAGAGTCCATCTCTATTTTCATCTTAGCCCATACATTTTCGATTGGATTTAACCTGGTGAACAGCGAAATTTAATTTGCCTTCTCCTTTCACAATGAAATCAAATTTCGCTAAACATATTTCAGAAAGCGGCCACAGTTTCAACAATATCGATAATACAATGTATATTACGGCCCTCCATCACTTTCTATCCGGCCCCTGTAGGCCTATCATTCTAATAAATTAAAATATGCCAAGGGTAGGCCTATAATATTAGTCTATCAGTAATGGAACAAGAAATTGTGAGATATGTTATAACGACATAACAAGAAAAGTAGAAAGTCAATACACGCTTATAGTAGTAGTAATAATAATAATAATAATAATAATAATAATAATAATAATAATAATAATAATAATAATAATAATAATAATAAAATTGGTATGGGCATGTAAATTAAAAGAAAAAGAATACAAGAATGGGTGCCGGTAAAAAAAAAAGAGGACGGCCAAAAAAAAGAAAAACATGGATTGATAGTATTTTGAGCAGCATGAGAGTAAAGTGATTGGAATGACAGAGAGATGTAGAGGAGAATGACAGTAGATTAATTGGGCTCAGGAAGAAGTGAAACCTACTAAATAAATAATAATCCACAACAGCAATAATAGGTATTTTGGCCCGCGCCACATTGATGTCTCTTCCATTTGGCCCGCGATACAAATCAGTTTGGGCCGCTCTGATCTAGAGTGTGTTGCCAGATGGTTCTACCGGTGTCTCTCTCTTCTTTGGAGAAAGATCCATGCTAGAGTATTCTGGGCATCGAACTGCCTAGAAGCTGTTTCTGGATGTTTCCTTGCGCCTTGTATAAGGACAGAGGATGAGACCGCAGTCAGTCTGTAGTAGCGAGTCTTGTGGTGAAAAGTGTGACGATAAGTTATGGCGAATTTATTTATCAGTGAGTGAGAAATTGTTCTAAATGAGATAGCAATTAAAAGAAGATTATTTCGGAAATTTTAATTGTGAATAGATGTTTGTTGATAATTGAAGAGTTAAATAAAGTGTTTAGTGAAAGTTTTAAATCCCTCCATGGTATCACTTTTGAAATCCAGAATGGGTTGAAGCAAGGAGATGCACTATCTCCTCTACTATTTAATTTTGTACTAGAGCATGCCATTAAATCTTTAGACAATGAGGAAGGCTTACAACTCAATGGTATTAATAAGCTGTTAGTTTATGCTGATGATGTAGTACTACTGGCCAATAGCGAGGAGATACTAAAGGCCAACACGCGCACACTATTGAGTAACACTAAGAAATTGGGACTGGAAGCAAATATCAGTAAAACTAAATATATGGTCACACGTAGAAATTCAGTATATAATGGAAATGGACAGCTTAGGACAAATGAGGGAAATTTTGAGGAAGTGGCGGAATTCTAATACCTAGGAACAATAATCACAAATAGGAATGAGATGCACAAAGAAATTAAACATAGGCTCAATTCTGGAAATGCATGCTATTATGCATTGCAGAGACTTTTGATGTCCCAACTCCTTTCAAAAAACGTTAAGCTGAAAATATATAAAACTATTATTCTACCAGTTATATTATATGGGTGCGAAACATGGGCTCTTACTTTAAGGGAGGAAAGGAGATTACGGGTATTTGAGAATAAAGTTCTTAGGAAAATTTTTGGACCAAAGAGAGATGAACAGACAGGTGAATGGAGAAGACTACATAACAATGAACTACATGGTCTTTGTAGGAAGCCAGATATAATAAGAACAGTTAAGTCTCGTAGACTGCGATGGGCAGGACATGTTGCGCGTATGGGGAATGAAAGACGTGCATGGAAACTTCTTGTAGGAAAGCCAGAAGGAAAACGCCCAGTTGGAAGACCAAGAATGAGGTGGGAGAACAACATTAACTATGATTTGAGGGAAGTAGATTATACAGGGAATGATTGGAAAGCATTGGCTCAGGATAGGGATGTATGGAGAGCTTATGTCCGCGCGGCCATGAACCTACGGGTTCGATAGTGCCAGTGAGTAAGTAAGTAAGTAAGTAAGTAAGTAAGTGAAAGTTTTAAATAAATTAATTATGCTTATTACGCCTAGAAGGAAAATCGAGGCTGTAGTGTCACAATATAATTAATATATACAATCTCGTGGTGTTGATATACAGGGTGATTCAAAAGGTCGCGCACAAATTTCAGGAGCTTGTAGAGGGGTCGAAATACAACTACTTTTGATTAGTAACTTATGATCTGGAAAGTAATCTTGGGTCAGTACAAGCCTGGGAAAGTCAGGAACTACAATGCGAATCTAAGATTACTTTTCAGAGAGGCATTGCATTCGATGCACTACTGCAAGAATTTATGAAGACGCTCGGTCTGTTATATCGTTCAGTGCAGTTATAGCACTTGTGTACTCCACTGTTTACACCTGATAGTCATTCATGCGCTCTGTAGGTTGTTTTCATTTCAGTGCGGTATCTGCAGTTTATTGTAAGGGTCCACTACTACTTTACTTTGAAGGTAGCTGCGTTTGTGATTTTTGTTAAATGCAATACACGTTGTCAATACTTCGAGACGTGCATCTCATGTATGGTAAATCGAATGCCTAATGCACACGAAGCTCAACGCCTGTACAGCGCACAATATCCGAACAGACGTCAACCACAGCCTCGAGTGTTTCAAAACTTTCACCACTGACTCGGGGAGACAGGTTCCTAGCGTCCATTGCATCATGTAGGCCAGCCACTTATGACTCGAACAATCGCTATGGAAAAAAAGTACTTTCTCACGTGTAAGAACATGTATCTACCAGCTCGCGTACCATCGTTCATACCATGGGAATTTCCCAAAGTAGTGCTTGGCTAGTCCTGCATCACATTCATATCATCCACAGCAAGTTCAGGGTTTGAGTGTGAATATAATAATTTACCACGACGATTTCAATTTTGTGAATGGATTGTTGACAGTTGTGAGAATGAGCCTAATTTTTAAGCAACGTGTTGATCACAGATGAAGTACAGTTCACCAGAGATGGGTTCTTTAATTTTCGTAACAGCCATGTTTGGGCGCGGCACAATCCCCATGTTGCATTCCACATCACCACCGCCATAATAGATTTTCAGTGAATGTATGGGCCGGTATTATTGGTGATCACGTAATTGGACTGTACCTCCTGCCACCAACTTTGAATGGAATGAGATAAAAGGTCTTCGTCCAATAAGTACTTTCAGAGTTGTTAGAGGATGTACCACTTATCGTGAGTCTTCAGATGTGGATACAACTAGACGAAGCACCAGCACACTATATCTTCAAGTGCGTAACTTAATCAATGACACTTATTTCGAGCGTTGGATCGGCCCAATTGCGTGGTCACCCCATCCCGCTGATCTGATGCCTCTTGACTTTTTTTTCTTTTGGGAACGTATCAAATGCCTCGTATACGAGACACCAGTTCCCAACCAAGAAGATCTTCTCGCTCGAATACTTGCCGCATCTGATGAGGTTCGTAAGATGCGTGATGCACTGGATAGAATGCGCCAGAAGTTTCTACGACGATGCTATGCCTGTATTCAACGTGGTGGTGGGCATTTTGAATACCCAGCATTGTAAAACCAAGTTGGTGAATAAATTTAGATTTGCTTAATTGTGTGCACAAAATAATGTGTTGTCCATCATGACATTTCCAGGCTTGTGTTGGCCCAGGTTCATTTTCCAGATCATAAGTTACTAATGAAATGTTGTTGTATTTCGACGCCTCTATAAGCTCCTGAAAGTTATGCTCAACCTTTAGAATCACCCTGCATAGTGACCAGCAAACATCAACATGTTAAAAGAAACCGAAAATAAAAAAGGAGTTAAGTTGTGTCCTTTTGGCTAAGGACGTCAGTGTACATGCGTGCGTGTATATATATGCCTGAGTCGGGATTTGAACCCGACTGTACGTTCAGCTCTACCATCTGAGCCACTTATGTATACTAACACACGCACACACACACACATACACACACACACACACCCACATATATATATATATATATATATATATATATATGTCATAATTAAATTTTTGACATTGAGAAATGCAAGCTTAATATGACATGATAGGAAAAATAAATGCTTGGACGAAATTCGATGCCGGAACTCTGGGTCGGTACCCCTGCATGTTATCCATTACACCACCAGGCGAATCCAATTCAAACACTTATTTTATATATAAGAAAAATAAGTGTTTGAATTGGATTCATTTTATATATGAGAAAAAGAAGTGTTTGAATTGGATTCGACTGGTGGTGTAATGGATAACACGCTGGGGCACCAACCCAGACTTCCGGGTTGGAATCCCGTCCAGGCATTTATTTTTCTTATGTTGCACATACACACACACACACACATTATATATATATATATATAACTTGGTCATGTTTTGTCTCTGCCAGATAGATTGAATGGAAATATGAGAAGAAATCTTCACTCCCTTATAATTCGCTAATACTGTTCTTTAAAATGTTTTTCTTTGTTTACTGTTTACTCTAATTGCCTGAAAAAGGTATGGTAGTTGATAATTTGTCTTTGTAATCTATTAGATTCAATTTTATCATGGTGCAGAGGACATGATACATCAACAACACATTCCTCTGTAGTAATAAATTAGGGACCTGATTTTTCTGGCCCCTGCATTTTTTTTCCACGGACTTGTATATGCTTAGGCATTATCTATATGAATCATCACTTTTTTAAATTTTAACGAATTCCGAAAGAATGAAACTATTTTCATTGATCTTACCTTGCAGACATCGAAAATGATCATGGCAAAATTATATGTACCTGTATGTATATATACAGGATGGACCACTTTAAACTTCCATCTCGATAGTGTGTTAAATATTTCTGATACAAAAAAAAATACAGCTTAAATAACATCGAGGGGAAATCTGATACATTTAATCTTTTTTTTCTTCAAAATTGAATGATATTCAAGATATATATATATATATATATATATATATATACACGTACACCCTTCGACAAAAAAAATGATGCGATGGCCAGCAGTGGAAGAGGAAGGATCTCCTAGCAGCTCTCCAGCCTAGCGGCAAGCGGCAGCACCGGGATCGACTCCCTTGCACTCAATAGTGCTTGCGGTAGTGCGCCAGCGCACCCTAGCGGCAACGCCAGCGCCGTCCAACGGCCTTGCAAAACTGTCTCTGCATTCTCTTTCAGGCGAGGGTTCCCCCATCTATATATATTTAACCTGGTTAGCTCATATACCTAACAAAGCAATAGGCCTTATCCCGTCCGGCCCCAAGCTCGGCCCCTATCCCAGGGTCTTTGCAAGGGCACTTCCAACCCGTCAACCAAACTTCCATACCCTAATCTAAGAACCCTCCACCATGGGAAAGCCCAGGAAGAGGAAATCGAGCCACAGAGAAGCTCCGACGACTCCAATCGCGCACAGAACGCGTAACAAATCTCATGCGTAGAGCAAGCCATCACCCCCAAAAATCGTAGAATCAACTGCCGACAAAGACGAGGTCCTCTTTACAGTCTCCCTACCTCCGGAGTCCCCACCGTCTAATGATGGAGAGGCCACTAGGGGTTCGGAGACCCAGGACTCGCACCCAATCAAATCGAAACCCTCTCCACTGCTGATACGTCGGGATTTTACTGCCGAATTAGCAGCTGCGAACAGGGTTTTCGCAACAAACGAGCAGCACGCATTCATTTGCGAACCAACGCCGCTCGGCACCAGGGTTAGGCTGACTTCAATGTCGGCCTATAATAAATACCGACAGCTGCTGCAGCAGCGTCAAATTCCCTACTGCGAAGGGAAAAAAGAAATCGCGAGCTACAGCGCGTAAATATGTAGTAAAAGGAATCGACTCAGGTGTGGATCCAACCGAGATCCAGGACGGCCTAATATGTCATGGCTTCGAGGTATTCAAGGTAGTCAATATGACCTCCGGGAAGACCAAGAGGCCGCAGCCAATTTTCATCGCAGTCCTGGCGGAAGGCCCCAACGCCGACGAAATCCTAAAAATAAATCGTCTATGCCACTACAAAGTTAAAGTGGAAAGATACAGACGCGCAACGCGTAAACTACCTCTATCGGTTCCAGTTGAGCCCGCTCCTGCCGATAAGAGCGTAGATACTTCAGTATCAGAAGAGTCAATGGTACAAGAAGTCACAACAGACCTCTTCGAAAACATGCTATTTTCGCATTTCAAACCTCTATGTCCACAGAGAGAAATTAACCCCGATCCGCCAAGGATACGGGCAACACAAACCTCGAAATCAGAAGACGAGTGCGGGTTCGAACCCCAGCACGAAAGTAAAATCGCCGACGTCAGCACTCAGACTGCTGAGGACGCGACCACAAATGCGAGTGTAAGCACTCAGACTGCTGCGACTCCACTAAAATGGGAAAAAGGACCCAGACCAACTTCTCCTTTCCCCTCAATTTAATTATTGAGAGAATCTTAAAAGGATTGGAATCTAATCCCAAGAAAGTTGCATTCGAAGTCGGCATAGACGGCGAAAATCGCAAAGTTAAAATCAAAACTATCACTGACGAAGATGATACTGAAGACGACTCCTAAATCAGGAAGCAGTAAAGGTGATTTCGCCGGCTATACACCAAAGAACCGAAGAAGCTGATACTTTCGATCTTCCACTTAAAATAATTATTAAATTTCAAAATTTATTTTCCAAATTAACTTATATATTTTCATAAACTCAAACCATTCTGCTAAGGTTTTTGGTGGTTTCCCTTAGCGCCAAGGCAAATGCCGGAATGGATCCCTAGCTTCCACCAGTAAATATAACTCCACAACACTTGTAAATTCATCTAAATTTAAATATATTAATTAAGTTATAATTTATTTCATGACTTAAATTCATTTTCCAAATTCTAAATTAATGCTAACCAATGATCAGCTTAGCCCGAGAATGGTCGTTTCTGATTGGAGGGCGGGAACTCTGGGGGCGTGACTGGGTGGCCCTTGCCTCGCGGTTTTGCGATCGACATCCGCGGCTTTTCGCGGTTTTCCTCTTGGCATGCCAACATCATCACCATCAGCAACCAGCAGCAGATGAGCCAGAGAAACGCCAAGAAGCCCAAACCTAGATTCTCCCACCACTACGAACAGTCACCAGGGCGGATGGATAATTTATCTGAGACTTAGATGCACTTATCTCCCCGACCGAATAAAAACAATTCCTACGATTTCTAAATACTGGGCTGAAGAGGGCATATGTAAGACCCTAAAACAGCCTGAAGGCGACAGGATTTTTCTGCGCCTTCAATCCTACTTCCAAGCAACGACCAGCATCTCTAAAGTCAACTAAATTTAAGAAACCACAATTGATTTGAAGTTGCCAAGCACTAGAGAGCACAATGCAATAGTTTAACAAAATGGAAAGAAACCATCTGCATATTGATACTAAAATTATTACTATAGATTCACATACAGCACTGGTACAATATTTATTGAGTTTATTCCTGCCTCAGATATGCACTGACTCAATCCGATAATCACTAGCATCCAAAGCAGTGGAGGGTGCGACTTGTCTGGTCAGCTGTCTTCCTCTGGCTCAATATAATAACTTAGAATATTTATCTTGATCAACGCTGAGTGAGGCTTGGTGGTGCTCGACTATCGGATCTTTGCCAACCGGCTAGTTGGGATCGGCAGTGGATAATCGCTCAAACATCGACGATTAGAATACAAAGGGCTGAAGAGGGCATGTAAGACCATATAGCAGCCGGAAGTGCAAGGTTCCAATCCTGCGAACCTTGGGCTGCCAAGTAGGCTCCCGGGAAGCTGGGTGCTTGCTTGGCTTGCTGAGAGGCAAGCATAAAAAGGATGGTCCTGCACTTCCATACCCATTGTCATGTCATGTCACGACCAGCCAGTCTGCAGACGACTGTTGAGGAGTTCACAGAGAGCACGCAGTATCTCCTGATGATGTCTACCGCAGCAGTAGACGAAACGTCGAGTAAGAAGACAACCAGACCACGGCCTATAAGCCCGAAAGACGAACCAAATATGGGTAAAGTTATATATTCGGCTTTGTTCTAATATGTATTTCTTTTAGTAATATTACTTACTTACTCACTGGCACTATCGAACCCGTAGGTTCATGGCCTCACGGACATAAGCTCTCCATACATCCCTATCCTGAGCCAATGCTTTCCAATCATTCCCTGTATAATCTACTTCCCTCAAATCATAGTTAATGTTGTTCTCCCACCTCATTCTTGGTCTACCAACTGGGCGTTTTCCTTCTGGCTTTCCTACAAGAAGTTTCCATGCACGTCTTTCATTCCCCATACGCGCAACATGTCCTGCCCATCGCAGTCTACGAGACTTAACTGTTCTTATTATATCTGGCTTCCTATAAAGACCATGTAGTTCATTGTTATGTAAGTCTTCTCCATTCACCTGTCTGTTCATCTCTCTTTGGTCCAAAAATTTTCCTAAGAACTTTATTCTCAAATACTCGTAATCTCCTTTCCTCCCTTAAAGTAAGAGTCCATGTTTCGCACCCATATAATATAACTGGTAGAATAATAGTTTTATATATTTTCAGCTTAACGTTTTTTGAAAGGAGTTGGGACATCAAAAGTCTCTGCAATGCATAATAGCATGCATTTCCAGAATTGAGCCTATGTTTAATTTCTTTGTGCATCTCATTCCTATTTGTGATTATTGTTCCTAGGTATTTGAATTCAGCCAATTCCTCAAAATTTCCCTCATTTGTCATTAGCTGTCCATTTCCATTATATAATGTATTTCTACGTGTGACCATATATTTAGTTTTACTGATATTTACTTCCAGTCCTAATTTCTTAGTGTTACTCAATAGTGTGTGCGTGTTGGCCTTTAGTATCTCCTCGCTATCGGCCAGTAGTACTACATCATCAGCATAAACTAACAGCTTATTAATACCATTCAGTTGTAAGCCTTCCTCATTCTCTAAAGATTTAATGGCATGCTCTAGTACAAAATTAAATAGTAGAGGAGATAGTGCATCTCCTTGCTTCAACCCATTCTGGATTTCAAAAGTGTCTGAAAACTGTTTGCCTACACGCACCCTACTCGTTGAGCCATTTAGACACATTCGTATAAGTCTAACTAACTTTTTAGGAATTCCGAACTCCAGCAGGATACTATATAACTTCTCCCTCTTAATTGAATCATATGCTTTTTTGAAGTCTACATATAGTTGATGTACAGTACCATTATATTCCCATTTCTTTTCTAAAATCTGTCTTATACTAAAAATCTGATCTGTTGTAGACCTGTTTCTTCTAAATGCACATTGATGATCTCCTAGAATGTCATCAATATAGGGAGTAAGTCTGCTTACTAATATATTTGTTAGAATTTTGTACGAAGTTGAAAGTAATGAGATGCCCCTATAGTTGTTGCAATCAGTTTTATCTCCTTTCTTATAAATTGGTACGATAATTGATTCCTCCCATTCATCTGGAAGAGCTTCTTTTTCCCAAATCATACTAAGCAACCAGCGTATCTTGTCCATCAATTTTTCTCCCCCTGATTTTATCAGTTCTGCTGGGATCTCATCTGAACCTGATGCTTTATACATCTTCAATTTTTCAATTGCCATTTCAACCTCTAATGCACTTGGCTCTGCGACTAGCATTTCTGCTGTCTGTAACTTATTCTCCTCAATGTCCTGTTCTGTATGTACATTTAATAGCTGATTAAAATAACTTTTCCATCTATTTAATATACTCTTGGAATCTGCAATCATATCCCCATTTTCATTCCGAATTATGTTTGTTCTAGCCTGAAACCCTTTCTTCTCTATACTAATTCCCTGATATAATTCTCTAATGTTCCTATTTTTTGCATTCATTTCAAGATCATTAATCTTCTCTCTCAAATATTCCCTCTTTTTACTCTTTAGTAACTTGGTGGTTTCCCGTCTAACACTACCCAATTGCTCTAAATTTACCTCATTTGGCTCGTGTAACCATTTCATTTTTGCTAGCTTTCTTTTCTTTACAATGTCGGCACATTCCTCATCAAACCATTTCTTGTTTTGCCTCTTTTTTAAACAACCAATGCTTTCTGATGCTGACAATTTAATAGTATCTCTTATAGCCTCCCATTCTTTATTTATATCAGTTTCTTCTTCGTTTGCCACATTGTCATCTGAAGATTCCAGTAGTACTTCAAATCTATTAGCAATTTTGATTTGGTATTCTTGCCGCATTTCATCATTTTTCAAGTTTTTTAATTCATATTTTACAGAATCATCTTTAGAGTTTGTTCCTCTCATAAGCGATAGCCGTTGTCTGATTTTCACTCTGACCAGATGATGATCTGAATTGCAGTCTGTCCCTCTAACTGATCTAACATCAATGATGCTACTGTGCCAGCGTTTATCCACTAATACATGATCTATCTGGTTCCGAGTTTCTCCATCTGGGGACGTCCAGGTGTATTTATGAATATCCTTATGCTGAAATGTTGTGCTCTTAACAATGAGATTCTTTGATGTGGCAAATGTGACTAATCTAACCCCGTTGTCGTTACTATCTTCATGAAGACTGAATTTGCCTATTGTTGGTTTGAATATATCTTCCCGCCCCACTTTTGCATTAAAATCTCCTAAGACAATTTTCATATGATATCGTGAAAGGCTATCAAATAAGCATTCTAATTCTTCATAGAACTCATCCTTGATCTTGTCATCTTTATCTTCTGTGGGGGCATGTACATTTACAATTATAAAATCATGTCGTTTACCCTTTAGAATTATGTATGATATCCTATCACTAACAAACTTAATATCTCGGATAGCGGATAGGATCCTCCTTCTGACTAAAAAACCCGTTCCAAATGCAGGTCTTTCTGCACCCCCATAGTATAATGCAAAGCTTCCTGATTCCTGACTACCTTCTCCTGGCCACCTAACTTCCTGTAAAGCGACTATATCCAAGGGCGATTTATCCAATTCCCGCGTTAATATCTCTAGTGCCCCGCTATTGTATAAAGTCCTAACATTCCATGTTCCTAGGAACATGTCCCTGTGTTTGAGCCTTTGGCATGGGTTCCCTGAAGTAGTCCCCGCCCGGAGAACCGAATGGGGGACTATTTGACCTCCGGAAAATTTTACCCCAGTAGAACCCATGTCCGCATTTCTTGACGGTTGTATTTTTACGGTGAAAGATCGTCACTCTTTAGACCAAGGTACTTATTTCGTCTGGCTTATCACCTTCGACCAGTCCGGCATGGGTAACCCTATCGGCAGCAATGCTACCGCCGGCATAGCTCTCAGGATCATTTAAGCACACAAGCCACTCCACCACGACAAGGTAAAGATACCATGGAGGGTTTAGTAATATATATATTAATTCAGGTTCAGGACCTATGTATAAAATACATTCATTATACCCTTTAAATCGAAGATCCTTCTGGGTTGTTTGTTACTTTATCATTGGTAGTATAAATATATTAACCTCAACGTTTTTATAAAATTTGTGATTTTAAGAGAACAATATTCTAACAAAATAAAGCTTAGACAATGAAATAACACAGTATTTTATTAAAACATAAATTTTGATTCTTTACAATAAAAATGTATTATTACATATTTTGAATATTTTCACTACATATTTATAGATTATTATACAAAAAACCGGACTCTAATTATAATCAGAAAGTTTGTTTTCTAAAGTTCAATGTGCCATTTTTCTAAGATGTCTTCACCTTTTTATGCTACAGTAGTGTGTATCCAGCAGTCTTTTGAAGACAAAACTGATATCGTAAGTTAAAATATACATTACATAATTAAACTTGTTAAATAAAATAAATTACACAAAGTAACATTTCAAATTTATTCTAACTCTGTTGACTGTATAAGTGTAAATTATATTTTGAGAAATTTAAGAAAATGTTTTTTCCGACGTGGCATAATCCAAAATCATCAAGTAAATGTAGCCCAATATTACAACTAATTGAACAGATCAAATAATGAAGAGACACTTAAATTGGCGAAAAATTAATTTCTCTTGACAGTTATTTAAATCTTTCAGACCACAGCGAGAACAAAATAATGAAAAACTAAGATATTACTGTATATTGTGTAATTCGATGTACATTAGAATTTATTTAATTCATTCGTATTTATATTGTTTTATTCAAATACTAGATAAATTAAATCATTTTATGTTATAAGTTACATTGTCAATTGAAGGGTTAACGTCAATATCACAGATACAAAATCAGTAGCTAAGTCTATAACTAGAAAATTAGGTAGTTTAGGCACAATTATGGAAAATATTTAATAGCCAATAGTGATTTTTATGGCACTGGAAAAGTGAATTATAATATACAGGTTGCTATGTTTATGTTCTTTTTTCCCTAAATGCCCCAGGTTTGTCTTTCGACATTCCTGGTTTCTCCCCTGGCATGGCGTACTTGTAACCCACTTCTGAGGTTGGGGCGCCTGGAAGACGGGATTACGTTGCCCCGATGATATGATGGGTGATGGTGATGATAATAGTGCGCCAGGAGAGTTCCTAATCCTAAGCTTAACAAAGGTGAATATGAATGATGATGAATGCGATGGCCATATGATTTCGGGGACCGTTTGGGCCTTAAAGTTTTCCTGACATTTGTCTTACAGGTGAGGAAAAACCCCGATAAAAACCTCACCCAGAAAAACTGTCCCGACCGGGGATCGAACCCAGGCCCGCTGCGTGACAAGGCAGCACGTTACCCCGAGACCACAGCGGTGGACGCTATGTTTATGTTTGATCTCCTATTATGGAACTATGCTCTTGACACAACTAAATGCGTACATCTTCATATTACTACTCTGTAATGTTATTTAAGTGATTGTTTCGTAGAATTTTCTGCTTCAAAGACAATACAGATGTAGAACCTCTCACATATATTTTAAAGATCAGTTGTGAAGAAAGGTACGCTTTTCAACTGGTGAAGGCTATTCTAGCGAGATGAACATGTATGAAATTGCAATATACCACTAGTTATGAACTATATTTATGGTTATCGAAAGTTGCCAATATGACTCAAATTTCAGCTACAGCTAATAGCTAAAATGTTTATTTAGTTACGTTTGATAGTTTAGATTATTTTAGTGAGTAGAACAGATTTGTTAAGCGTCGGTTACTAACTTTTATTTCGTTAGCATGTTTCTTATTTGTTAAATACTCTGTTTTACAAATCATCGTAGATGTGAACCAACGATAACATGGTGTCATTTACGTTATTTTTACATCAACTTATGAATTAATTTTCAGACATTTTCACGATTTTTGAAAATGCACATTTATAGCCGATGTAGTTACTTAATTACTTATATATCAATTTTTTAAAATATTTATTAAACTTCCCCCAATTGGAGGCTGCTTGAAGAGAAAGCATACAATTACAACGAAAATACTGAGAGATGAAAACATGTGCATGTGAATTTAATGAAACAATAACACAAATTGAGATAATGTAATACGCAATCAGTTGTAGACGTATGAATGAGATGTTCTGATGTTCTATAAAGATGATTCTTTAAGATTTTCAGAGATTCACGAACAACTGTGATGGCTAGAACTTCTTTTCTCAAGTTTTTTTTTCTAATTCTGTTGGCGAAACACATTTGCACTTGTTACATGAACAAATGGACCCTTTTCAAACAGTTGTTGCAAGTACTGAGAAGGAAGTATCAGTTAATGAGGTAAGCTTGTAGCTAGAAAATGTGTTACAAATTTTTGAAGAAATATCCTTTTGTTACTCGTACATGTTTAGTTAAAGAATAAATGTCGCTGCAATCTATTTTTTTTAAAGTAAGCCTCGCTTTTCTATCAAACTGTTATTAATTACTTGATAAAATGGAATATTGTGATATTGAACTTTTTGACTGAAGACTGTACCCTCATGGGAAAGTGATAAAAAAACATTCAAGCGGTTGCATGATAACATTACCTGTAAATTAAATGAGAGTATACTTTTTAACCAGGTATTGAAATTAAAGTGTTTTTTGGGGGTAGTACAAGGATAAACGTTTTAAGAATTTGCTATCTCATAAGAAATTGGTTATCTTCATTCATAATTCTATTTCTAGTGAGCAGTATTGAGAGTTGTGGAATATCATTTCTTCATTTCTCCATTCCTGGACATGATACTAAGTGTTTTCCCTCATGACTGCTCAAAGAAAGATATAGGTTAAAGCAATGCTGCAAATACAATATAATATGAAACATGTAAGTTGCTCTGAATTCTATAAACTGATTAACAACCAGACCAAGTTCCTTTCAACTGTTCAAAGTTCTGAATAATATGTTTGGTACAAAAATACTTACATTATGATGCCGAAACTAATGTACTAAAGCACTTTATACAAATTATAATTGTTGCTAATAAACGATTCCTTAATTGAAATGGAAAACATGTTCTATAATTCAGAGATCCATTTCCTTGGATACATTATTGCGAAATATTCGTTTGTCCTGGTTTTCGATTCTCAGATTATCACAACCCTATTGTGTTACATCATTCCTCTATATGCTTTCTTTATAGGCCTAATAATAATAATAATAATAATAATAATAATAATAATAATAATAATAATAATAATAATAATAATAATAATAATAACAACAATAGTAGTAATAATAATAATAATAATAATAATAATAATAATAATAATAATAATAATAATAAATTTAAATACATGTTTTCAAACTTTACACAAATTTCTGTGCCTAGAGTTTTACTTTCCTTTTCCACTCGTCCCTATCCAACCTCTCCATGCCCACTTGTTCTCATTCCAGTTCTTAATTATTGTATCCATACATTTCGAGGTCTTGCTTGTTTTCCTTCTTCCAGGTGGACACCATTCTTGTTTTTTTTTTGGGTAACCTTTCTTCTTACATTCGTCGTACATGTCCATACCAATTTAAATGTTTATAACCGCTTTGCTCTCGACGTAGCGTGTGCCTTGCCAAGCAGGAAGTCCGGATTCGATTCCCGGTCGGGACAAACTTCCCGGGTGAGGTTTTTTTTTCCGGGGATTTTCTTCACCAGTAAGACAAATATCTGGTAGCTTTGGGGCCCAAAACGTCCCCGAACTAAATGTAGCCGTCATCATCTTCATCCCTCTGTGTGGAAAGCAACGGGAACCTACCACACCTTAATTCCCTTGTAAACTGCAAGGCATAGCATGAAAATGCTATGACAGCAGTGAAGGACTTGCCCTAGGGCAGAACACTGTAAATAAAAATAAAGTATTATATAGTCTATATAATAATAATAATAATAATAATAATAATAATAATAATAATAATAATAATAATAATAGTAGTAATTTTTTTTTATTATTCCGGCTTTTACAATATATATACATTTTCCGGTACCCATGTTCACAGTTAACTACACATTTGATTCAACACATTTTTCCATTCTTGTCTGTTCATCCATATATCTTCTTCTATTTCCCATTCCCTCTTAGTTTCATTGATTCCTTGAATCCACGTAATATTTGGTCTACCCTTCTTTTTTCTTCCCATTAATAATAATAATAATAATAATAATAATAATAATAATAATAATAATAATAATAATAATAATAATAATAATAATAATAATAATAATAATAATAATAATAATAATAATAATAGTAATAATAATACTTTATTTGTATTCAGATTTTCAATGTTTAAAAATCTTTCTGTGACTAAAGTTTAATTTCCTTTTCCACTCGTCTCTATCCATCCACTCCATATCCTCTAGTCGTCTTGTTCTCATTCCAATTCTTATTTCTTGCATCCACGAGATTCGAGGTCTTCCTTTCCTTCTTCTTCCAGGCGGACATAATTCCATTGTTTTAATGAGTAACTTTTCTTCGTGCATTCGTCGTACATGCCCATACCAATTTAATTGTTTGTATCTTGTTTCTTATATAATAATAATAATAATAATTATTATTACTTGTATTATTATGCAAAAGACTGCACTTTTCGTACTTCGGATTCCACACTGGGCTGATAGATGGCGATGATTTGTCCTATTTTAAATTTACGCACCACTTCTGCAGTCCACTTCATATAGATGACGTGTTTTTTGTTTTTGTTTACCAACATTGTTCACTTGAGCTTGAAGTATAGAGAAATAAATAGTTTCAAAATATCGATATTATGTGAGCACTATCTCAAAAATTGTTTATTAACAGCCATTTGTATGATGAAAATTATGAATAATAGTACATTTTAGCAATTCTGTAAATATTCTTTCAAAGTGTCTAAGTTATTGAGATATCACATAATTTATAGTGTATGGCGCCCCTTAAACCCAGCCAGTGTAGATGTGACATGTGGTCAGCATATGGGGTCTCTCAGCCGTTATAATTGGTTTTCTCAACTTGGATCTGCAACGTATAGTAGCTACCCAAATTCCTCACGATGCTGGGGGGTCACCGGTCCCATACTAACCGAATTTCCATAAGGAAAATTTCTTCACCATGGAGACCCGAACCAGCGCAAATTTTATAGCTCTGCACCAAGGCATCTTGCCTCAACCACTCGGCTAAGGCGCGGACTACACCCCACACAATTACCGAATGATTATAAAAAAATACATTATGTTGCTTTCAATTTAATTGTTACGTAAATCCTGGAATTAAAGCGCAGATGACTTGTTAATGTTTATCTATTTTTTTAACATTCGCGTATAACTCTGTATCATTATGTTCTAGAGTTTATTGAATCATTATAGAAGATAGCAATAACAGGAATCAAACATACAAGGCATCCTGAATTGTTGGTAGTAAACACTGCCAAGACACTCAAGAAAGTATTATCATCAACTTTCTTTGTCAACTTGAAGAGCGTCTCAATTGAAGTGCATGAAGAAGAACTTAGTGCAACGCTTCATCCTCATCTGCTGAAGATATCTCACTACAATTCTGTAAACTCAACGTACCATAGTTTCTTATAATTTTACTCGAGTTAAGAATGATGTATGCATTATTGCGGGAACAGTATTTAGAAGACAGTAAAATGTACGGTTCTTAATATTACAGATCTTATCTTTAACATTAATACTGTTAAAATAAATCGTTACAACTTTTATTTCACAGCATACGGTATTCACTGTCACAGTGACGATATAAATTTATTTAATTTAACGCTCTGACATTAGAAGAAAAGTAATTTTTCGGCAAACTTTCCAACATAATTCCCCATCAGATTTGAACCGGCGGTTTTCAAAGCAGAACATAATACGTCCTAATTCAGGATACTGTCGCTACCACAATTTGGTGATAAGAAGATGATAAATCGGAGTAGATTTCCTGCAAGGAGAACATGGCCAGTTAACAATTGAAACGCTGCAACTGATTTTCTCCTCGGCTTTTCTGGTACAATGTGGCGTATTGCAAGAAACGTGTTCCTTGTTTTGTCCATGCTGATGTTTCTATAATGTTGGTATATTTCCCGGTTTACTGCAGCTTCAGCCAGGTGAGTGAAAATGTTGGTTGGACAAGATCATATTTTTATTTAGGCGACTGATGACACCTTTAATGCAATTAATGTTATTACAGAGTGATATTAATAACATTTAGCCTTGAAAGTAACCATTGCAAGTAACCATGTTTTAATTTATTATGAAATGAACAAGCGAATATATGTATTTTGGTTGTAACCGTCGGACTTTTTGAATTTTCATAGAATAAATGCTATGGAAAGGTATTTTTTATTACGTAACCTCACTATGTGAACACCTGAAAAAAGTTGGAAACGGAAAGGAGACCCAAAATATTTAGTCGTACGTTAACTTAAAAATTATCCTAACAATAATAATGTCATCTTACCTGACGACTAAAATACGAAATTTACGAAATATAATTTATAATAACGTAAAAACTAAACTAACTTATTTCAATTTCCCTAAGCTGTATAAGTAATAAATACGTTGAAATTTAGACAAAGTTAAATAACACAAATCTAAATAAATTATACTACACTAGCTAATATCCGTAGTGCGCTGCTACACCTAAATAAATTATGTGTTTTTGTATTTAGTTGAATAAGTAAAAAGAAAAAAAACATACAAATTTATATAATCATTTTTAGACACCCCGTGCTCATTTCGCGGCGTTGTCCGGGAATCTACGCATTCCGATGTACTTGACATAAATGAGCTGAAAGACAAAATTCGTTATTTTGAGTTATCCATAATAGAATACCCGCCGTGCGCTGCTACGCGTGCCCGGGAATCTACTTATCCCGATTTTCTTGGCATCAATAAAAGACAAAAATGGTTATTGTGAGTTATCCTTAAAATATAAACATAAGCTGTTGCGGACTTTTCTGTAGAGTTTTTTTTGTTTTTTTTTAGATATTCTATTCTGTGTGCAATAATTTTGTGTATTTGTTATGGTTTAGGCAGCGTAAGCCATTTAATCTTACAAAAAGCGACATTTTTTCACGTTTTTTCACTACCGAAGGTGATTTTTAAGGGAGTAGGACTTGGGTATTACAATTATCTTATAACCTATAACATTCCCGGGAAAATCGTGAACATTTTGCAAAAGACTCATGACAATCGGATGAATGGTATGGAATCATATGCTTGCCCAGGAATCTACTTAATCCGATCTCCTTTGCATCAATGAAAGACAACAATTGATATTGTGTGTTATCTGTAAAAGATATACATAAGCTGTTGCGGATTTTCTGTAGATTTTTTTTAGATATTCAATTCTGTGTACAATCATTTTGTGTATTTGTTATGGTTTGGGCAGCGTAAACCATTTAAGGGAAAAAAAGGGACTTTTCACGTTTTCACTACAAAGGGTGTTATTAATGGTGTAGGAGTTGAGTATCACAACTCTCTTATAGCCTATGTTCAACCAGGGAATCTCCTGAACATATTACAAAAAACCCCATCACAATCGGATCAACTTGCCGCGCATAAAGTACGAACAAACAAACAAACAAAAAACATACAAAAAATAAACATTCATTTTTATATATTAGATGTTTAGAAGCTAAAAGCTAACATAACCTATTCAATTACTCTAACCTGTAACAGTATTGATTAGAATGATATGTGGACAAAAATAAATTACAGGAATGTAAAAACGTACAGGAACCTAAAGCTAACCTGACCTAATACAATTACTCTAACCTGTAAAAGATGTGAAAGTGAATCCCAATGAATAGCTTTTTTTACGCGGTGATATATGTACATACATCTTTGCTCCAACGGCTTTTGTTTTTGTATTACGCGGTTAAATCCGGACATTAATTGTTGTTACCCAGAGAGAACCACTGTTACCGACAGAGATATATTGTTAAAAGTAGTTATTATCGACGGAGATGTGCCTTTATTGGCAGAGCTGTTGTAACCATAGCTAGTAGTGTGTAAAGAGTAAAGACTTCAAAGTTTTATAATTGCAGAGATATTATAGTTGGGCATGTCTTCCAAGTTGTTTAAATGCAGAGGTATTATAATGGTCAGGACAAGAAATAATCCCACATTTTTCATACTTACGAATAAAATGGGGTAAGGATAGTTGTATTTCAGGCTACATACAATTAATGTATCATTTCATGGATATATGTTGCATTTAAGTTGTGTTTAATTGGTAACTACATAATATCGTTAGTTTGTATAGTTTTATAATTAACTGGGGTCCTTCCTTAGCTATTGTGTCCTGCTATTTCATTGCCTTGTACTCCACAACGGGAAGGAATCCATTTAAGTTTACTTATTTTCTGGATATTTTTGGAAGTCTCTGTATAAGGCTTTGAATGTTTGATACATGGCACTTGATGAATGTTTATGTGGCAAAGCTAATATTACTGATTTTTTTTAAAAATCAGAGTAGTTGTTGAAGGACAACACTTATGGCTGTTAATTTTCTAGCTGAGTTGATGCAGTAATTTCAATGATATATGAGAAGAATACTCTCTACAATATACACAGACTCCAACATTACCCCTCCATCCACTAACTGAGAATAATATGTGCATATTTATTTATATCATGTTCGTCTTGCAAACAGTTGAAGATCAAAGCATGTAAAGGTTTAAGTGAAGCATTCTCGGTTTATCTTTTCTAGAACATCCCAAAGATCTCTTTCCTTTAGGATGGTATTGAAGCATGACATAATATTAATAATATAACCGTTAATCTTAAAGGAAACAATCTGTAACAGTTTCCCAGTACCGCTGTTTCAGTTATATGTTTCTTAAAATCTCCTGCCAATATTAGCCTGTAACAGCAATAGTTCCGCGTTAAACATAGAGTCATGTACAGAGCGATGTATTATGTTTCTTTTCCGAGACAAAACGTAACAACACTCTAATCTACAGATAAGTTTCAAATAGGTTATAAATAGCGATTGCACTACTAGCAGTTAAAAATCTCTGTGAACAATTGAAAAATAATAAATGTACGATCTAATATTTATACATCAATAACTTATTAAAATAATCAATCGTTTTATTTCTTCATTTTAATTTTCAATCAATATAATGAAAGGTAATATTACCAAACATATAGAATTTACTCTCTGAACTGAAATAACTCAGTTATTTTAAATCTTTTTGATTTGAAGTTAAAAATATGATCTGTAAGACTATAAGAATTTGAAATACGCTCAAAATAAGATTAATGGTAGAATGTATATATACGTACACATTACTTCCTCTCCTCGCAAAATTCTGTAAATAGTATACTATATTATAAAGTCAGTGTTTTTAAAACAAACAGATTATCACCTCTATGCACATTTATTTTCTGGATATTACGTAATTCTCATTATTTTAAACACATTTTTTTAGTTAAAAATGTTGAAGTTTCTTTGTAGCAATAGTAAACAGAAAGATATGTAATGTTTTTATGTACTCTTCAACTACGGATATATTTAAAGAAACTAGTAAGAATTTTTTCTTATTCTAGGGATGGCGTGAGAAATCAAGATTACAGGGACTGCACAGTGATCCACAATGCGAAAAAATCGGCAAAATTCTGGAAGTCACTATTTGGCTCCCATGTGTAAGATTAACAATTATAATTGATGCGAGGACTTTTAATTAGAGCTAAGGGTACGGGGATTGGGCGCGGGCATCCGCTCACGGTTCGGACTCTGAACTAAGGGCATGGGGCTCCGGGCACGGGGACGGGCACTGGGCTCGGGCACGGGGCTTGGGCAAGGAGCTCGTGCAAGATTTTCGGGCAATGGGGCTAAGGCTCTGGTTCGGGGCACGGAAGGCAGGGAGATCGTGCAAGTTTTTCCTCGAGCGGGGCTCGGGACCTGGGGCTAAGGCAGGTGCTCGGCGACGGTACTCGGTCACGGGACTTAGGCACGGCGCTCGTTCACGCGATCGGAGACGCATCTAAGGCACAGAACTCGGCCACGGAACTCGGGCAAGGGAATCGCTAACGGGACTCGAGACGGAGTAAAGGGCACGAGATCGGGCACGGAAATGGCTCCACGGGATCGGAGACGGAGCTAGGGCAATATCCTTGGGCAGGGAAATCACTCTCGGGATTGGAGACGGAGCTAAGGGTACGGGATCGCGCACGGGGATCGCTCATAGGATTGGAGACAGAGCTAAGAGCACGGGGCTCGGGCACGGAGTTCACTCTCAGGATCGGAGATGGAGCTATAGGTACGGAATCGCCCAGGGGTTCGGACTCTGAACAAAGGGCATGGGAGCGGGCACTGAGGCTCGGGCACGGGGCTTGGCCAAGAGCTCGTGCAAGATTTTCGGGCATGGGGCCTAAGGCTCTGGGTTTCGGGCACGGAAGGGCAGGAGACTCGTGCAAGTTTTCTCGAGCGGGGCACGGACCTGGGGCTAAGGCAGGTGCTCGGGCACGGTACTCGGTTAGGGACTTAGGCAAGGGGCTCGTTCAGGGATGAGAAGACGGAGCTAAAGGTAACGGGATTCGGGCACGTGATTCGCTCATGGGATTGGAGACGGAGTAAGGGGACGGAAGATCGTGTACGGGAAGGGCTCACAAGGGATCGGAGGACGGAGCTAAGGGAACAGACCTAGGGCACGGGGATCGCTCAGGGATCAGAGACGGAGCTAAGGGCAAGGTGCTCGGCCAGGAAATCACTCTCGGATCGTAGACGGAGCTAAGGGTACGGGGATCGGGCACGGGGAACGCTCACAGATTGGGGACAGAGCAAGGGTTTCGGGATCACTCACGGGTTCGGACTTTGACTAAAGGCACGGGGCTCGGGCATAGGGATCGGACACTGTGTCTCGGGCACGGGGCTTGGGCAAGGAGCTCGTGCAAGGTTGTCCGGGCATGGGGCTAAAGGCTCTGGGTTCGGGGCACGTAAGGGCAGGGAGAATCGTGCAAGTTTCCCGAGCGGGGCTCGGACCTGGGGCTAAGGCAAGTGCGCGCGGGCACGGTACTACCGGTCACGGGACTTAGGCACGGGGTGCGTTCACGGGATCGGAAGACGGAGCTAAGGGCACGGAACTCGGGCAGGGCAATCGCTCACGGGATGGAGACGGAGTAAAAGGGCACGAGATCGGGCACGGGAATGGCTCACGGGACGGAGGCGGAGCTAAGGGCACCATAGTTTGGGCTCGGGTCTTGAGAATGGGATTTGGACGCAGCTAGTTACAGATTCTTGGGGGGATTGGGGCTCCGGCCTGTGGCTAGAAGGTGTCGGCACCGGGTTCCGTGTAACGGAATCAGGCAAGTTGTTAAGGCACCCGACGCTCAAGACATTCGACTTAGGGATCGGGAATTAGGCCTCGGTTTGGGCCGTGGGTTATATTGATTTTGGCTTGGACTGATAGACAATAGATTTAGAACTCAGTTGTTCCCTTGTGTTTAGTAGCTTTTATTTCATACTTTACATTAGCTTCATAAGTAACGAAATACTTCATTTTTCCTTCGGTTGTAAGGATTACTGGGAGTTGTGATTAATGACTAGAACCAGAATCATATTTTTGCTCTGTAGAGTTCTCATTAGCTAGGGACATGGCCTTGTCATCCCTAAACCGTAAATGTACTTAGTTTCCAAGCGAATTGATGAGTTTACACTTCGAAGTCCTTCAGTCTCTTATTCTTTATTAAAACCGACACTAGATGACACGTCAGTGAAGAAGTGGAGTAGAAGAGGAAGGACTAAAAGCTCTTCAATCTTTTCACTGGTTTTATATTTTTGCAAACATTTCACCCAAACCCGTATCTTTTACATATCCTCAAGAACTGTTAGTGTGTATAAAATTAACATAAAATATGTATTTGATAATTCCGATATTCACCAGATGTTTTCGGAGAACAGTTACCGTTCCTATAGATTTGTAGAAAGCCATAAGACACCGCAACAAAATGCAAGTTGGACTATTGGGTGAACGTTTTGTTATTACAACCTTAAGTCTTACGGACTTTACCGGCAATGCACTAATGCATAATTGCTAGGGACGGAAATTCCGTCTGAATGCAATGCCCGCACGCACAAGATACAAGTCCGCGTATCCGCACAACACGAGTTCATTAACGTACTGCGTAAAATATTTAACATATTTATTATACGTTTCCATATACAGACAGAAACATTTAAAGTTAATTGGACGGACTAGAAATTGTCGTGGAATGCGGCGAAAACTTGATTACTTGGTTTTTAAAGTCCGAAATACAATTGATAGTGTATTATAATTAAGTGTGGGCTCATTTCGTGTGCATAGTATGAAGACACAGTCAGTTTAACACGATTAATGTAGTGATGGTATTGAATTATTATCACAAAAAGGGCAGCTAGTTGAACAAAATGTGGAATAGAATCAGTTTTATGTTGCTATTTCAAGGCACGAAATTAAGAATAATTATAAAGAGTATGGTTATGCAGAGTGGGATCCATCTACTGGTGTAAAAACTCTGTATATATTTCCCCTGAAGCCGAAATACAAAAAATACATTTTGCTTTTTTTTTTTACATTTTTGGATACATTGAGTCACTGGGCGGCTGGTAGCTGGCAATAAACGACTGCATTGTTGTGGCCCATATGAGGAACCATACATGAATAGTAGTCAACGTCATCGGCAGGTAGAATTCCAACGTAATGAATGTTGACAATTTCAGTAAATCTAAGCAACCCCTTCCATTTACTATACTATATGTTTGAACCCTTAAATTTGGCTTTATTATTTGATAGTGCGGGATTAAATCATAATGAAAAAAAAAACTCAAGAAAATTTTATAATAGATATTTGCTATAAAACGGTGTGATTATCTAACATTTTTTGTAAGACACTGTTTACAACTTATATATTATTATCCCCATTTTATAAAAGTTTTATCGCAAATATAATTTAAAATCAGATTCAAAGACACTCAAGCCTAAATCGATTATTTAAAATGATGAAGTAAATTTAGGATTCTTAGGACCGAAAACGTGTCGTGACTATCTATATCTGTAATATTAACCTTTTATTATAGGTCCATGGTACTGGGTATACATATCTATGTATATATTTAAGAGTCATATTGTTATTATACCTTCTCTGTAGTCCTTGACTATCTGATATTATCTGTAATATAGAAATTTTATTAATGGTCCAGGGTACGGGTTAACATATCTATGTAT